>BGPR01000426.1:555043-613404 GCA_013235015.1 Araneus ventricosus | reverse complement strand
GTAAATATTGTATATTATTGTATTGTAAATATTGTATTAAATATTATTGCATTGTAAATATTGTATATTATTGTATTGTAAATATTGTATTGTAAATATTGTATTAAATATTATATTATAAATATTGTATTATCTTCTGATGGCGCTATATTTATCTATTGACAGTATATAGAAGTACATTTCGCGTATGCGCAGTAAAACATTATTTACTACAAAATGCTCATATTTCCGGCAATATTTAGATTTTTGAATTCAAATTTTAACACAATATTTTTTTACGAATTGCCAAGTATTCTGTAAGTTTCGTACTATTCGAAAGAAAACTCTGCATGTTATAATAAAAAAACATGCGGAGTTTGAAATTTTTAAATTTATACCGATTTTTACTTATATTCTGATAAATATTTTTATTGTCTCACTTTGGGACCTAGTAATACTCCTCAAGCTCTTTAAAATGACACCAGAATCAGCCTTCTAGCTAAACTCGTTTCCACGCTACACTTATTTATAACTTTACATAAATTCCTAACAATCAAGCGTGTGGTACGATTACGTCACAGGCAAAAAAAGTACTATGCGCCAAACTCTTACAGATATGATCTATCCTTTGTGGGGTCAACCATTCTTTTCGCATTATTAGTCTCGTAGTTATTAGCGATTCAAATCTGAGGGTATTTTGTCACACAAGAAAGTTCGACCGACTATCACTGTAACGAGCGGAAAGACGTTTCACGTCAAACATAGGAAACAAAGCAGAAGAAAAGGGAAGAAAAGTCCCTGTTGTGTTGTGAATGTAACTTCCATATTAATAAAAACGATTGATAGCTATTACGCGCATGACATGGATGGCCTATGAACGTAATTTGCTGCAAGATCATGGCATTCATTATGAAATCTTGGATGGCCTAGTGGTAAGGTACCGTCTGCGGGGCCGGAGAGCTCCAGGTTCGAAACCCGATTTCATCGAAGATCGTGCATTTGACCTGATCCACGCTACATCATATATAGGGGTCAAACGCCCTTCCGCGGGCATGGTGCGGAAGCTTGGAGACGGGGTGCTGGCTCAGGCGCTGCGCTCGTCATCTGATCGCGGTTCAAAATTACGAGGTCCGTCCCAAAACAGCTCTCTTGCTGCTTCAAAACGGGACGTTAATATAGCTAACTTTGATAGAAGACTTTGGTATCAGGCTCTCTTATATTGAAGGTTTCAATCCGAAGTGAGGTCGCGTATAGAACGATCGCGAAAACTTTCTCAGATCTGTTTTATTCCAAATTCTTCAATAATTGTAAATCAAAGTAATTATCGGAATTATTTCATTGCAAATTTATTATTAAAATATACCGAGTAACTATTTTTTATTGCGCTTTTTATAATTTATCATAAATCAAAACTTAATTCTGTTATTTATTTTATATTTTCTTGGTTTTGAAATTTTTCCGAGCCTATGAAATTATTATTATTATTAATCCAGCGGGAGGGAACCAATCAGATAAGGTTTAAGGTTATAAAAAAACGCTCTCAGCGTAAAGAAGAATCACAGAAAGGAGAAAATAAAATAAAATTAAAGCAACAACAACAATTAGCACACAAAGTATACTGAAAAAAAATGGACTCCAATGAATGTCTTAATGGCTGGTGGAAGCAAGAAAAGTCTTTCTTAACCCCTTAAGGATCACATTTTTTTCCCTATCTAATAAGATGACCCCTCCTATTTTGGAAAGGGGATGTGGTTTTCATTCATCTAAGAAGACATAGAATACTTGAGAAGCTTATGGATTCTGCGTAATTGTTGTGTCAAATTATAACGCTAATTGATGATTAAATTTTAGTTTATAAGCCTAAAAATGCGATAATTCGATGCACGTCAATATGACGGACGCGCGACTTAAGGGGTTAATCAGAAGGATAATATCATGCCCCCTTTCATGTAAGATCTTCATAATATTCATGAGGCGTGCCAGGGATCTTTTGTTTGTTTATATGGAATAGCGATCAAATGGAAAAGCTTAAAAACGGCAGTTAACCAATAACGTTGCATTAAAGGTGGATAAAAGGAATAATTTTATCATCAGCCAACCAATTATCTAGTAATATTTATAATTTTTTTCATTAATGAGTTTCGTTTTGATATGTATTTTTCGCTTTTTGAGTTCTCATTTTTATATTCTCTAATGGAATGGAGACCAAATGAAAAAGTTTAAAAACTGCAGTTAGTCAATAATATTTTTCTGAAAAAAGGGAAATTTTAGAAATAATTTCACTGACATTTAATCAATTATCTTTCGTTAGAATTTTCGGGTCCGTTGTAAATGCGATTCTGAGTAAAATTTCCATTCAGATTATTTTAGTTTAATATAAAAATTACTTCAATAAAACAAAATCTAGCACTCAACCAACCTGCGGCTCACTGGATCATTTTTTGCGTTTGGTTGATAATAGATTAAAAATTAAATCGTCGAATCTATATCATCCAAAGACATAAAAAAAGTCGGGCAAACGAAGCTGAAAAAAGTTGAAAGAAAAAGGTCAGTTATGTCGTTAATCTAACTGCTTTGCCAACAAAAAGGAAAGAGCGTAATAACATTACTAACATGACCTGGATGGAGTATAATTTTAATTTATTATATCATCATCGCAATCATTGGGGTGTGTAAAGAAGGGGTGATCGGGGGTTATAGTGCGTACCTGATGAATTTTATTTTTATATTAGCATCGGAACGGAATGTTCGTTATCTGTCCGTAATAACTGGTCGGCTAGAAAATCAGCTTTATCGCCTTCACTTCTCTATGCCCGAGAGCAATTTCGACTCTCTCTCAACTCGACGGTAAAAATTTTCCTCCAATTTTATTTATGCTCTTTTATCCTGGAATATTTGCGAACGATTACTCTCGTCTGAAATTGATAAGAGTTGAAAATAGAATGTTGAAAAAAAAATTATTAAATCGTTCCAACAACGTTATTTTATCAACGGGGTCTAATACATTTATATGGGTTCCTCGTCTTTTTATTTTTTTTCTAACTCTCAACTCTTCTCTCTCAATTTTAGCTACTACTTTTATTTTATTTAATTTTTTTTTTATTTTGCGGGTTTTTACTGTATTTTTCGCTTAGATCCGAATACTAGATAAGGAAAAATTGTCATTAAAGCCTTTTTCCCTCGAAAGTGAAAAAAAAAGTGAGGATCGTATAAGTAAAGAGAGGAATAAAAAAACTCATTTTGTGATGAGAGGAAAAAAAACGAAAAATTGTCTAGACACATGCGTTCTTTGGGAAAAAGAGATAAGTAAGTAAGTCTAAGTACTAATAAATCGATATATCAGGAGATAAAACTAGAAAAATCTGACCCTGTTTCTAAAAAGGGGGAAAACTTTAAAATCGTTTTACATTATCTTTTCTAAATTGAATAGATTTATTGAGATAAAACTTGTGGAGGATGTACATTTTCGAATGAATTTTGTTAGATGATCATTTGTCGTATTCAAATACTTTTTTTTCGATGCTGATAAATATCATTAGATTCAGTGATGGAAGACATCTTCATTTCAAACCCATTTATATGCATTAAAACATATTTGCGATTTGATATTCAGTAAATGCGTTTTAGTTGGATTTGAAAAATATAAATGAATCACTTCTGCTTCTTTCAATACATTTACTTTCGATTCCGGATATTTTTTTTTTCGTCTTTGAGATAGATTTCAATTATACATCGATCACAGACTTCGTATTCAAGCATGTTCATATTGCGAACAACAAATTTGTTTCAAAGTATTAATATTTAGATGTTTGTTTACTTGTATATTTGATAATTAGTATTCAGCTGTTAATATTGATTTGGTCGATTTCACTTATAAACCACCCTTTGAATAACGGATACAAACCAGTTGCATATATGTTTTGATTTCGTGACTTTCTCGAAAATTCTATGATACTTCAAAGGCATATATGAAATAATTTAACATTTTCCTCACTTTAAAAACGTTTCTTAAAATTTTAATTAATAAAATTACTTCTACTTAAGCTCTAGTATACAATTAAATGTCACTTTAACTCGCTGAGATTCAGTTGCAACCGCTCTAAAGCTTTCGAGTATTCCCCGCTTCTAAAATTCTATTTAAGCTCGCTGCGATAGTGCAACTTCCTATTTTTAATCATGTAACTGACTGAAAGACGTACCACTTTCGAGCGTACTTTTTGAACAATAGTCATGGCTTCGATCAAAATGAAGTATCCTTCAAATATTTAAATGTCTCTATTCTATTGGAATCATCCTGCATTTTTGTCTTGATATGGAATAAAAGGAATCTTTACCTGCATCAAATCGACTACGAACAGCTTACTTAGAAGTGATCTTTCATATATATATATAGAGAGAGAAGTTCATTTTACTTCGACTATAACTTTTAGTTTATTATTTCTGAAACGGAAAAAAAGTTATTGGGATATAAAAGGTTTTAATTATTTCATTTGCTTTATATGAGAATCATACAGCCACTTTTTGAATTTTTAATTAACCTCTTCAAGGATACTGGCACATGCGTACATGTTTAGTTTTATTCAAAATTAAAATTATTCTAAGTGAAGAAAAATTTAATCTCTTTCATAAAAAGTCAGAAAAATAAATTCTTTTTTTTTTTTGCTTCTCTAAATTATTGCCGATATAAGACAAAAATAATAATATAATCAAACAAAAAAATGCATCTTATTAATATTTAAAAAATTCTTCCTAGAAGAGGTTAAAGCTATTTAAAAAAAATTACCCTCATTTCAGGCAAATATTCTTATCACAGATCATGGTTAATTGCTGGTAGATTAACATTTATTTACTAACTATTTTAATAATCGTGGGTTTAACCCTCTCGTACCTCGCGAGTCGGTCTCGGGCGGTCTAAAAATTTTCCCTTAACAGCGACTAAGGCTGGTCTGAGGTGGTTGGCTGCTTTTGAGGGGAAGGCGGGGGTTCTGAGATCGCTTAGGAGTTCCCGCGGTGGGGGGTCTTATTACCCTTGCCAACCACAGCCCATTTCCGTGCTCCTTAAGAGAAGGTTATAGCAGGGAGTGGGAGGATTGGGTAAATGACCACCCAGGTTGGAAGAGTCCAATTCATGCCGCTTCCTCTCGAAAAATTCCGGTTTTAAAGGAGCTAGAAAGAAAAAAATCGCCTTGGGGTTAAAGAGTTAACCACTGTGAGATGACACCTGATCAAGACAGCACCTGAATGAACATCCTTCCGTCTCAACTTCCACGCCACGCCAACGTTAGGACACATTGCGAGATTCGTTGTTGGCTCGGAGTATAATGCCACAGGATCATTGCATTAATTAAGACGAATCTGAGATCATTCCTCCATAAAGTGAAGACATTTTCAAAAAAATTCCAGGAGTGGATAACCTACAGTCTTCTGATTATGAACTGTAGACCAGGACGACAATTGAGCCGATACTCTCTCTCCAAATTGTCACCCTATCCGCTTTTAACCCGACCGAGTTAACGTACAACAGATCCGCGTAGACAGTGCATTCCCAAAAGAATTAGGTTTCGAACCCGTGTCCCTCTTGTCCGGAAGTCCAGACTCCAAACTAGCACATCTCCATTTCTTAGAAACTACTAAATTTCTAGAAAGCAGAAGATGGACAATAATTGCTATACGACATGCCAAATTACAACTATTCCATATTATTTTTATAGCTGAAATCATTCTGATAGAGAAATAAATAATATTATGTTCAATATATGTTATTTTTGAGCACAACCAAATCCTAATTATTTCTATATCCTTAGAGAATGCACATGAAATTCTATAACAATTACTTATTAGATCATTGAAGATATACATCAATTTACTCATTAGCTTAAGCTAAACCTTTTGAATAATAAAGGCTATAAAAAGACTTATGTTGAATATTTGAATTTATATCAACGAAAATAAATCATTCCAGAAAGCAGTGAGCAAATAATAAATTCATCTTATCAACTGAATACTGAGTGATACGCAATCCACAATCAAATATCAGACGACATTCATATTTATTTCCCTTTTGATTTGAATTAATTATTAGTGTGATTTGGAGATTGTGAGATAGCAAACGATTTTCTTTTCTGTCTCTTGAAAGAGCATTTGATTTACGAAGAATTTCTTAGAACCCATATATTTAGTGCAATAAATCTTCCAATTTAACTGGAATAAAATATCCAGTCATTATGATAGCAGTGATAGCAACAAGATATGCTTCATAATTATCGTCTGAATAGTGAGTGAATAGTTATGTGATAACAATTTAATACTGTGTTATATATAAAGCATGAATTATCTGCTATTAATTAATATATTTGAAATTAAATCCAAATTAATCAACATTTCAAACAGTTGCTTCTTAAAGGCTTGATTTATGATACTTATCTTTTGCTTTAATGTAAAATCTAAAAGAACTTTTAATCAAAATCATTTTAACTGAATTGATTAATCGGCAGAAATAATTTTTATTTTATCTAACTTTAATTTTAATTTAACGTAATTTTCATATAAAATACTTATCAAATACATGAAAACACACGCTGTCTATAGCTTTCTTCACAGAAATTTTTCTTTAAGGGAAAATAGTTATTCGAAACACTTTAGAAAAAAGTTAATTGTATTTTTAATTTAAGGTGACTGAAAGCTTATTTTCAAACATCCATTTACAATAAATATTATGCTTTAAATAAAGCTTATTCAGTACTGAAATTTCCAATTATATTTTTCTTATTTTGCATTAAAAAAGCAAGAAAGTGAACCAAACAAGTAGATCAAAACGTGAAAAGAAATTTTATCTGATTTCCTTCATAATCTATTGTAAGCATTAAAAATTATTTTACATCGAATGTTGATATCCTTTTTAAGTTTTTTAATTCGTCTCAACAAATATAGTAAAATTTATTAAACAAAAGAATAAAAGAATATTTATTTTTACTTTTCATTTTTTTGATTTCAATGCATGTGATTTAGTTATGCATAAAATAGTATGCTCGATTTCAACGAAAATAAGACCAAGCACTTTCAATGTCAAATTTGTGTATTATTTAAAAAATGAATTATTTAAAGAATTAATTAAATATTTTTGTATATAATAGAGATTTCAATGGCGCCTTAGTAATATGGCCCGTATGTTGTAACTTAAAATTTAATTGTGTTTTTATTAATTTCAACGAAATTCTCCAAAACGGAAATAACTTCATATAAAGGTATAAGAAACAAAATTGGAAGTGGTTTATCATTCACAATAAAGCAATTTAATGTCGTTTGAAATTCCATTAACTACTAATGTCCCGGAAAACTAGTTTTGTTACCTGAGGTGTAAAACTAAACCATGTATAATCAAGCAAACATTGTTGAATAATCCTTCCATTACAAGAAAAGAGTTCAATAAATGTAATTGTTAGTTTCTATCGCTGCAGGTAAAGAAAGATTCATTTCAACTAAACTTTTTGCAGACGAAAATATCGCTGTCATTCGTTAAGCTTGAGATCTGAATGATAGGTTTGCTTTGATGAACCTAACATCACGTACGACCTCCGTTCTTCGCATCAGATCAGACGTGACCAATTACAAAAGTTTATCTTGACAGATCTTTTTTGAAATTAAATGTTATACATGGATAATTATCTTATAATTATGAGATTAATCAGACGAACTTTCTTAGATATAAAGATATTGAACCATCTTCGAGATATTTGGTACTCTAAGTATTTGGGAGGAAAATATTGTTTTTGTTTTTGCTTTATCTAATGAAAGATTGGGATCGTACAACCTTGTAATTAAGTACAGTGCTGAAAGCAGATGAGTTGTTTATTAAAATACTACTAAAAATAATCATTTCTATTAATGCGCAAATCTTTTGTTATTTAAAGTTAATATGTTGGAAAATAAATGAATTTTGATACAAGCAGAAGTGCTGATTTTCTACCTCTATTTTACTTTCATTCACAAGAACATTTTAAATATTTATTTTTTTAAACCCTTTTATTAAACTTGATTTTTTCATATTTGTAAACATGGAATTTTATAATAAATTTTTTACTCACTTCCTAAAATGCTAGAGGTTTAAAATTATATACACTTCTATACACTCGATGACAATACACAATCTTAATATTTTCAGAGCTTAATTATCAGTTAACAATTAATTAAATTAAATTTATATTCCATAAAATTGACGCCATTTTGTACGAGTTTCAGAAAAAATAGATCCCAAGACGATAAATTGAAAATAATTAAAATGAAAAAATATCGTTGCTTAGTACGATAATAAAAATATGCTTTTAAAAAACTGTTTATAATTAAATTCATTTCATTATTGTATATATAGGGGTTTTCTTATGTATGATTTCCAGATTTTCTTAAACTTTAAACTGAGAATATGTAAAATTTCAATCATATTTCTTGAGACGATGATTTTGACCGAGAAATAGCAAACTATTTTTCTTCTTTTCCAGGCATTTTTTATATCTTCTTCTCTCTTTTGCAATAAAATTAGCGAATTAAAAATTAGCCATTACACATGCACTGATAAGATAACACAAAGGAGTAAAACTGCCAACAGGATTATTAGTTACCTACAAAGTCTTTTATTATTAGATAGGAATCTACTGACAGTTAAATTTTACTGAATTAGAGGTACAACAATTGTACCATCTCGTACGCACAGAAAAAATCTTCTGGTAAAACTTCTGTATCGCCAGTATAAAAAAAAGCTCAAAATTTTCTTTGTTTAAATGCTTTATTCAAAGGGGGAAAATATGTAAAAAGTAAAAAAAACCTGTAGAATTTGTTATGTCCATGCCAAATGAACTTCAGTAAACAGAAGCTACATTGCATAGTCATTAAACTTATTTGTCGCTGAACGAGAAAAGAAAGGGAACATAACTACAGATCAGTATTTACTCTCACTATTATATTGTGATAGTATCTACGGGTCGGTCACAATTTTCAGCGTCATTACAAAGCACGGCTTCTTAAACGGCAGGACTGTATCTATAAATGGGGTTTATAAAGCAACAGTTTGGACCGAAAACTTTCCTACTCCCTTTTTCCTTTAAAAACTTACTGATATGGCAAAAGCATTTTAAATTCCAAAAAAATTGCATGATAATTACTTTAAAATGAATCTTTCTATCTAAATAATTTTAAGTTATTAATGTTAAATTTTATGGATGGATATGAGGCGTGCTTAACTCTTTGTTTTCAGTTCATGACTAGAAGGCTGTAAGCACCCACGTTATAATCGACGTGGCTTAGATTATTGCTGTTTATAACTACAAGCAATGAAAATAAATATTTTATATAATTTTCATATTTATTCTGACAGTGATAAAGAGGTCAGAAATTTCTTCTAAGCTATTTTTCTTGAAGATATCCGTCTCTTATCTTTTAGTTTGTGAATACTTTGAGTCAAAACCAAGTTGTTGATGATGCTGTTGAGTCATGCTTGTCTAATTTTCAAACGCATTCTTTTTCTTTTGTTGATTTCTATAATGAATATTTATCTCGCAATATAGTACCAAAGTTTCAAATACATAATAATTTTGCAAAATATTAATATATAATTAAATTCGAACGTCCTAAACACTTTTAATGAATTTAATTCGCGAACGTTACAGTAACATAGCAAACGTACCTGCGCACATCATTTAAATATAATTGCATAATATTTTACGCTCTTCTGTAATTTCAAGTTTTTTGTTCTACCACAAAATTCCTAAAACATAACAAAATTATTCTGACGTGGCGCAATTCACTTATTTTATGTAATAATGAAATGAATTCATTCATTTCGGATTGTTTGAAAACTGCTCCAAGTGAAACCAATACGCTCAGTACAATCAATCAAAACATTGTGACGTAACAATTCTTGCTACATGAAGAATGTCCAAGTTAAGTCGTGCTACATGAGAATAGTTTTTGATAATGCCATGATGTCTGATAGCTATCCCCATTACTGCACCGTGTTATATGGAAATCAAGTTATCAGAATGCTGTATACAGAAGAGGTGACGTATCTGCAATTTGTTTCTGAACCTAAAGGGCTCTTAAAATCAATTCTACAAAATAATATGAATTGGAAGTTTTATATTTTAAAATCGAATTCGATTTAATGGTCAGAAGAAATGACCTTTCAATCGAAAGCTTATACCTAAATTTACAATTCAATCCATGTACAAACCATGAAGGTGGTTTTAAATTGATTTATGAAGACATTTCTTTACATGTCAAAGCAATTAAAAGATTTATGTCCACTTTAACACATTGCGAGTACTTCAACCTATATAAGACGACTTAACGAACGTTTAGGGTGTCGAACATCGCCAGATTAACCACAACCACTAACATCCATAATCCCCATAAGCCTGATGGATGTCCACTGACGTCGTGCCTTCATCCCTTAGACAGCCCGCTCACGGAGAAATACACAGCTGTAGAACAATATTGACCGCTACTTGTATCCCGATACATTGGTTTGTCGCTCCGCTTGACCAATAGGCTGACCATTCGACCACGAGGCTTGTTGACGACCGTTTATTGCAATTATAGTGATCTAATTTCAGGAATTGCTGAGAACAATGTACTACATTATTCGATTTTCGTTTCTTTCAGTTTCTTTTACCAATATGTTCCTGTTATTATTAAGAAGAATAAAAGTGACCGAAAGTGTCATCATGTTTGACAGTTTTCTCTTTCTGGCGGCTGTCGTATGAAGAATTTGAAAACAATTCTACTTCTTTTTTGAAAAGATTACTTTATTCTTTCAAATTTGCTTTTCGGTGCATAAGATTTAAATATCTTTGTTTTCTTCATTCTATCTTTATTTTCATGTGATTAATCTCGCTGTTCAATAACATAATTAAATTGAAATTTAATTCACTGATCAAATTTAAAATAAAACTCCATCTTCTATGACATTGTACAGTTTGAAAGGTTTTTTCCAATTATTTTTTTGATCTAAACTAAAATGGATGTTATTTTTTTGTAGAGTTTATTTTAGTTTAGATATATTAACGTTCCGTTTTGAAGCAACACGAGGGCTATTTTGGGATAGACCTTGTAATTTTGAACAGCGGTCAGATGACGAGGACGGCACCTGAGCTGGCACCCTACTCCAAACTTCCGCACCACACCAGCGGAGGACGTTTGTCCCCCTTACGTATTATTTAGCGTGCAACAGGCACAATACACAACGGATCTTCAGTGAAATCGAGTTTCGATCCCACCGGTCCCAAGGCCTAGACCATACCATTAGGCCGCCGCGACCTTCAAATTTGTTTTGAAAATTTTACCTGCAATAAATAAGACTCAAATATACGAACACCCATTGGTCTTGTTTATAGAATTACTGGATAAATTAGTGTCCAAGTTATTCAGAAGTATTTTTTCGGCTATACGATCGAAAACTTTTTGCACCAATCTTACTAAAATAGACTCGACGTTCAGTTTCCTCGCTCAGCACAATGAAAAGAGCTTTATATTCAGTATAAAATGTTTGTCGAATAAGTTTTAAAAAGTGTCAATTCCGCTTTGCTTTCTAGAAAAACTTTGTCAGGAATTGTAACTATGATTATGTAGAATCGCTGTTTTACTTTCAAGAATTTCAAAGAGGGAAAACGTTTTTTCATTTCGTTTCTAAAACAGAAATATCAGAATATAATAATTGTTTTAGAAAAAGTGTTGAAATTCACGGCCTCTTGGATATTTGAGAAACAAATGCCTTTCGTATCTTCCTTTTGGAATTTTAAAATGTTGGACTAACGTATAATGGCAGAGAAATGCACACAAGGCAAAGACGTGTTTTTCAATATCTTCGGATAAATATAAATTAACTTTTGGAACTAATAAACGAAATAATTTCACTCTTAGAATATATTCAAAAAAAATTTTAACGAAGGATTTTATAAAATTCGCCATGCGCCTCCAATCCTACTACCATTATGTAGTTTATTTATTTATTTTTTTATCGAAAACTTCTACGAAGTTCGTAGATCAACATTTCAAAATCAGTGCATCAACGGCCAATTATGTTATATGGAAATCCCATGCTCTCCTCCTACCTCTATGACGTTGGAGCTCTCCTTCTGGTCCTTAGTCACGTGACCTCCATAAGGGCCGAACTGTGCGCCCTCCCGCACCTTCTGTTTGGTGAACACTGTGTACTCGTAGACATCGTCTTCAGGATCCCGCACAGAGAAGAGGTCAACCGGTAAATGCAGGAGTTCGGCAACTTCCTCTAAAGAGTCTTCAGTTTTACCTGGAAAACAAAAAAAGTAATCGTTATTCTTAAAGTCACCATAAATAAACTCAAAACATTTGATTTTGTAATCTATTCTTGTGGCGACCAAGTTCCATGTGACTAAGTAGAAATTAAATATTCTTATTTCTAAAGTCACCATAAATGGACTTAGAAATCTGATTTGTCAACAGTTTTGTGGTGCACAATTTTACATGCGTCTAAATAGAAGCTAAATATTCTTCATTCGTAAAGTCACCGACACTGAATTTGAGGTATTTTTCCCTTCATTCTTCTGGTGGGAAAATTTCCATAGGACTTATATAGAAACCAAGGCATTCTTTGTAAAATCACGGCAAATGAGACCAATTAATTCGATTTGGCGTCAGTTCTTGTGATGCACGAAGTTTCATGCGACTATATAGAAACGAAGTTTCCCTTATTTGTAAAAACGCCATAAACGAACTTAGGAAATTCGATTTGTTATCCATTTTTGTGGCGTGCAAAGTTTCATACGACTAAACAGAAACTTCCCTAATTTATAACTGCGAACTCAAGTATTGGGCATTTACTTGTGAGTGGAATAATGTGTATTTTTAAGCATCTCAAGACTATAGGAAATTCTGTGAAATTCTACTTAAACCCGGTTGTGTTTTCCAAACTGATAACTGGCGTTTAAAAATAAATTATGTTAAAATATTCACATTGCTTTCAAATGCATTGGGATCATATCCAAGACTGTTTAACTGAGTACAATGATATACAACGAAGATTTCCCCTTACTATCAAGTTGAACTGTTGCTGACGTCTGCCTCATTGAGATTGCCGTGTCATTGGATCAGGAATGGAGAATTATGAATAAAAAGAAGAGAAAAATTATTAAGCTGGAAGTAATGTAAATCAGCCTAGATTTCGTTAAACTTTCAATGTTATTGGCTATTCTCTCATTCATAGGGCCATGTTAAATAGAATTACCACTAAAATTAATTGTTGCATTTTTGTATCACTTAATAATGCATGTATTATTTTATCTTCATACGGCAATGAACGTTCATGTAATGGCCTAATTATTCATGCAATACTTAATCACCGCATTGAGTATTCATGTATTAACCTAATTATCCATGCACTAGCGTTAGATACTAACTTAATACCTACAAATTTTATGCAAGATCTTTAAAGTTATAATACTAACAAATGTTAACTTAAAACAAGATCCAGGACATCTACAAAAGCAGTTTTCAAATTCCCCTTACAAAGTTTTTCATGTATAACTCTATCGAATTGTACTTTTTTCTACATCTCTCATACTCAAACCACTCCAGATATCACATAATTTATCAAAGTCACTTCGTATATAATTTATATTTCTGGCTGAAAAAAAGAGACCCAAACAATGAGTGAAGCACCATTCAACATGATGTATAGCTAGTCACCTATCCTCGAAGCAGAGTAAGATAAAATTTCTTCCCAGAAAGTGACATATCTGCCTCTCCAGATTCGCCCGCAGACCTTCTATCAGATGCCTCTGCCACCTGTTGCTCTTGTGAGCAACTACTCGAATGCTAGAAGCCTCGCTGGTGTGGGCTATCTACTATCTTCCTGCGAGGTATTAATAGAGAGAGACTAAACGGCTTATGTAGAGACCTCAGATACCTGATAAGGATATCACTTCGAGTATTTCCGATAGATGGGGTTGGGAATCGTTCATTTTTCTTTGTGTAGGAGAGGTACTTTTTTTCTCACAGTTTGTAGATTGTATCGGTAATCAATGATTTGGGAAAGGGATTGTGATAGAGAGATATTGAAAAAAAATTGTGGGTATTCTTTTTTTTTATTGTCGAGAAATGTCTGACAAGTTTGATCGGTGGATAAAAATGGAGTCAAAAAATATAATGATTTTCCTTCGCTTCTTCCGATCTAGTGGTGCTTGAAGTTGAGTTTTATTAGAACAGGGAAAGTTTCATTTTTAGATCCGTCGTTAATTAAATAAAATGATGCACTGCTGTAATATGTATTTGATGCGTGAAATACGAGTACAGAATCTCTGAAACTCTTCATCTATTATGAAAACTTGTTGTAACAACATATTTTTATACAAAAAACACACTTCGATGTTATTCATATGATTAATATACACAGTATCGATATACTATATTTATATATGTTGTATAACATCGTTATAAGATTTCAAAAAGATAAGATACGAAAAATTCAAAGTTTCTGTCTAAATCAGACATATAAAACCGCAACGAACATAACGTCGACATACAGCCATGAGTGACCATTTCAAAATAAAAAGGAATCAGTGGGTTCTTGTTGTTAAAGAATGTCACCTCTGTAGCAGAAAAATTATGCATAGCGAGATATGTAAAGCATATATTTTATACTGACAATATATTGGTAAGCGTGATTTTCTTGTTAAAGAGATGTCATTTTAAAACAGAGAAAGCACATTAACTCATTCTTCTTTTGACCTGGTCATTTTTAACTGGTCATATTTAGATTGAGAATATTCTTCTATGCATCATTCAATTTTGAAAATTTTTCAAAGAGAGTAGGTTGAAGGCACAAAGAAAGCACAAAACATGACAGAATCACATAAGAATGTATTACTTGAAGCGACACAATCACATAAGAATGTATTACTTGAAGCGACACAATCACATAAAAATGTATTACTTGAAGCGACACAATCACATAAGAATGTATTACTTGAAAAGCCACCCGGGTAAGTAAGAAGATATAGATTTTGATAATGAAGATGCAGAGATGACAAGCCAATAAAGCGAGAAAACTCTTTATTTTTTCGATATTTTGCACTTGGACAGTACGTGTACAAGAACAGTACCACGACAATTGTGCAGACTTGCAACGAGATAGGCATGTGCGCTATCTCAGGATTTATAAATGGTTGCATGCATATTCCCCCTACGTGGGCGCAACGTGAACAGCGTCCTCTAGCAGATTCGGTTTGTGTTTCCGGTCATGTTTTCCACAGTGATCTTGTCCTGTTTTCGGGCTTCTTACCTCTCCTACAAGTTTATATGTTGAATTTCAAATCATCCTGTATAAAGTAATCGAACGCAAAGGTAAATGGATAAAAGTGTTAATAAATCAGAATCGCTATTTGTTTTATTCTAAAAGAATATGGAGAAACTATATGCGATTCATTTTATTCGTTTCACAGTTTCCAAAGTTCTACACTCTGTTTGAGAGTAGGAAAAATTTACAGACATAATGTTAATTTGGTAGTAGTCTACACAGAACAAAAAATAGCATTTTGCATTCTTGATAGAATAATTATCAATGTTTCAGCATCATAATAAAAAAATAATTGGTCTCCAGTGTGCTATTTTACTCAACCTTAATGAATCAGTTAGAATTTTATCATTCATGTCTTCCTTTTTGAAATTCAAAATGTTTCCACTATTTTTCAAGCCAAAACAAAGGTTATAAAACTATTTATATCTATTCAGCACCGTTTGCATATTTTTATTTTCCAAGAAAGCTCTTAAGGATGTTTATTTGCATTCAGTTTGATCGCAGCAACTTTTACATTACCGTGACACGTATCCTATTTCGATTGACACTGCGAAGTATCGTATAATATCCCCTACAAGTCATATTTCCACCCCTAACTTATCATTTCTTATTTTGAGAAACATCACACCCCTTAAAGCATGGCGAAAGAATAAAATAAAATACCTTTTGGGAAGAGAAAAAATTGAAAGAAGATCTGTTTTATGGAGAAAAATACATTTTTCAGATCATGTTTCCCGCTACAAAATCGAAATAAAGTATCAGTATAGATAGGTTTCGAGCTTGTTGTTAAACTAAAGAGAAGACATATATTCTTACGACAACAGATTCGACTTTGAGGGTCGCTTCGAATCGAAAATAAATTGATGGATGAATTGAGCATGACCATTTGTTTTTTCACAATATACGAAATGGATTTTGTATGGCTCTATTTTTGATTAAAATAACATTCTTTCGAACACTTACAAAATATTAGTAATTCTTTCAGTAATATTGAAACGAAAACTACCGAATTAGATTGATTAACATTTATTAATTAAATAAAAATAATTATACTAAGCACTTTCATTAAGGTACTACGTATTCTTCCTATTTAATGGAAACTCGATCACTATCAGTACTTATACGCAAGCTTGCACAAACATTTAAATAGCATATGAGGTTAATTTACCTATAATTTGGACATTGTAACAAATTAATGCACATTTTTGTACGATGGATATATATGGGAGAGAAAGCATTCTATCTTTTGTCAGTAGTTTCCGAACGAGTGGTTGGAATTTTAAGTTTCACACAGATAGAATTTTTTGAGTATACGAACAACATAGATTAAGCAATTTACAACTTAAATGCTTTAATACGAAATTCACCAAAAATAAAACATGACACTTTTAATTTCTCGTATAAAAAGAATCGAAATAGAATATATCATAATCGTCAAAAAATTTAAACTCGAGGTTTCGATGTTTTGATGTTTTTTTCTACGTATCTGACAGTCTCCCCTTTCTTCGTGGACGTAAATATCATTTTTGAAACTATGTCCTTCTGTCAGTTGGTCTGTGAACACGATAACTCAAAGTTGTGACAAGAGCCAGGCGGATAAAATTTGGTATGCGGTCATCACATCAAAAATTTAGTAATTCATCAAATTTTGGACCAAATCTGCTTATCTGTTGATTGTCTGTCCATTTGTCTATTCCTGAATATGTGAAAGCATTAATTAAAAAACCGACAATCTAGATAAATACATTTTGGTATTTAGTAAAATTTGTTGATATGTATCAAATTTTAGACCCATTCTGTCAAAGGAAAGCGGTCCAAAAGGAATTTTTCGTTTATTAGTAGCAAAGGAATTCAGAAGTTTTAACATATACAATGATGTTTTTATTTTATTAAAAATCAATACATAATGATAATTATTTGTTTTAACTTTTTGCATGAATTGACTAAACACATGTTTGTTGTACTATGACTGATTCGATGTAATGAATACGTTCGTAATGCAATGACTAAGTGTACAAAAGAGTGTCTAATTAGAGAATAGAATAACTAATGTTATTAAGCAAATCAATAAACGTCTTAAATAATTCCATATGTTACGTTACAAGGCAACGTTCCATACGTTACGTTACGCAAACAAGTGGGTTTTTTTTATAACTGCTTAGTTAAAAATCATTGCATGATGATAATCATTTATTTTAATTTAATATTTATAATGGCTAAGACAAATTGGGAATGCTTTAACCGTCATGAAAAAGCTATTCCAAATATTACGAAAAGCTTTCCAAATATTACGAAACAGAAACAAAAAAACATTATAAATAATATGCTTTGTTACACGCGGTAGCAAATCACTGTAGTTATAATGCAACAAGATATATGAGCATTATAACTTAATATGACATGAAGCAAAAAGTTAAAAAAACCCTAAAAATAATACTTAAATAAAATACTTTAAAAACAACTGTGAAGATGCAATCACAACTTTTTTCTCTATAGAAAAAATTGTTTTGTTATCATTATGCAATCAAATCAACCCATCGTTACAGATAGCTCCTCCCACCCTGTTCTTACGTCACAATATGCAATCACCATCACATTAATGAATCTCCTGACACATCATACGTCACAGGGATCATACCAGGAAATATCAACCGAGTATCAAATCAGAGAGAGGGATACAAGGAATAACAAAACAACACCCCCAATCCGAAAGAAACGGTTTATCCGGTCTCCCACCTCCACTCTTAGTCCATTATTTATCTATGACCGCCCCGGTCGGATAAAAAAAGGAGCCAAAAGTAAAAAAACTGGCGAGCAGGCGCTATTTCTGAGACCATTCGTGCATATGGTTTATCTTGAGGAACAGTTCCTGTAGCATCAGAAGCGTGACTCAGTCGAACTCAACATCAATCTTGGGGCAGTTTTCTTCTGTAACCTTTTTCCTCCCTATTCTATTTTATTCTGGGAGTTTTTTGTTTTTTTGAGGGCTGTTTGTGGTGGTGATCTACGGCAGGAGTAGGGTGGTTGCAAACGATAACCTGTTTCAATTTCTTGAATTCAGAATTAGTGTTTTATGAAGTTGTGATGGTGAATCGAAAATCTGTACTGTTGGATCCTGGTTAATTAACTCTGTGTGGATTTCCAAATCTGCAGAAATTATCCTATTTTCAGTCCAATAAAAATTTAAGCTTTATTAAATGCAATTGTTTTCATTTTGAGTAAAATTAAAGCCGTACCATAAGTAGCTTTGAATTTTAGTGAAAAAAGTACGCATGCTAAATTTCAAACGTTTTTAGACAGATTATGGTTTGTGATTGGATTGCTGGCTTAAAATGTTAAACAAAAGTTTCAGTGAGCGAATTTTTACATTGATGTTGTTTTCATTTCAATTAAGTTAAAATGCTGAAATTAATCCGAAATATTTTTGTAAAAATATAAAAAAAAACAATTAAAGTATAATTATTGTGCATATAATTGACCAGGACAGTTCCAACGTTTTTCGACAATTCACTATCAAATAAGTGTCAGACATCACAGATTAGCCAAGACAGACATGATTTTTCACTCTTTATCCCAGAATGATGGAATTTGTCCCAATTTCGAATAAAATACACCAGATTTAATGCTTTTGTTTATTTATAAGTAAATATTAATAGTATGAAGATATTTTTAAAAAGATTAATTACATTTTAAAGTAAGAAAATTATTTTATCGAAAATTGTTTTAAATATTACTAGTTAAGAACATTATTCAATTCCGTTATTAGTGTGGAGGTCGAAATGACGACTTAGATAAACTTAAACAGTACCGGGTTTTCCTCATTGTCTTAGCTTTGTCATCTCGTTCCAACTTTTTAATGTCTTTGACTTTCAACGGTGGAGTTCAAAAAATTTATTACCGACTTTCACTGTTACCGAAACACCAATTCATTTCAAGATGCGTCAAGATGCTAAAACTTCTTCACCGGAATATTTGTATTAAAACGTATAATTATTTACAGGGTGACAATTATTGAGCTGTATGAAAAGAAAACCTTGATAACTTTTGAACCGTTGGATTGAATTAAAACTTGGAGCCTGAATGCAGGGCATGTTGGGATTGTTTTTTAGCATGCGCGCTTTTCTTGTTGCTGTTGTTCATTTTTCGTTGCGAAATGTCGAAATACGGCGTTTCTGAGAATATATCGATCGTCAAGGCCTACTATTCGAGCAATAACAGCCCGATTGCGGCTCAAAGGAAATTTGCGACCGAGTTACAAGCTGAAGACAACTGGTCGAAGTGTTATAACAATCAAAAATGTGATTGAAAAGTTCGAGAGAACTGGTAGTGTCGATGTCTCGACACTTCAGCGATTTTTGCGTCTGTGCCACTTCATAGCCATTGATGGCAAGCATATCGAACATGTCATAAACTAAATCCGAATTTATGTAGTTACTTCTAAAATTTGAATAATTTATTTGGACTCTGTACTTTTTGAAAATTTTATTTTTTATTTCATATAGCTCAATAATCGCCACTCTGTAAGAAAAAAGATGATTTTTTTTAACTTTTAAAAAGAGTTATAGTTAAAGTTACAAATATTGATCCCAGAATTTTTTTATTGCCAAATAACGAGAATTTTGAATATCCAAACTTAATATCTGAATTTTCAATGCTTTCTTGTTTTTGTTCGATGTCTCAATTACATCATTGTCTAGCAACGTAACTAACTTACGAATATTTTTATCTGGGTCACTTTACAAATCCTAATCTCCGTATTTGTCATTGTTTGAATTATATCATTCTATAGACTCTTAACTAACTTACGAATATTACTATCTCATTCTCTTTATGAATCCTATTCTCTTTATTTGCTCACTGCCTCAATTATATCACTGTATAGCATCATAGCTAACTTATGAATATTTCTATCTTAGTCACTTTACAGATCCTAAGCCTAAAACAAACATCGAAAGCATCTTATCTTCTGAACAATAATCAATAAAAATCTTATCACCTACTTTAAGGGCCATATGTTTCTTTTCCGATTTTTCTACAAATGTTTTTGTCTAGTTTCTTAGAAATTTATATATTATTTGTTTTCTCTGCACTTATATTTGAATTTTATCGTGCATTATCATAACCCTTATTCATTATTTGTTTTAGATAAAGAACATCCGTTGAATTCGTCTTATCCCTTCTTATAAATTGCATTTATCTTTGAAATCTACTTATTTTAGTTTCACGCCTAAGAATTTCCGAGCAATTTACTTATCGATTTAGTCTTCAGTGATAGGTTATAACTGTAGAGTTCTGACTTACGTTAAATATTTAATAAGAATATAATTCACATTAGATTCACAATTAGATAGGAATAATATTAAACATCAGATTAACGATTAGATAAGAATAATATTAACATTAGATAGGAATTACATTGGAATAATATTAGCGTTAGATTAACTTACAGATAAGAAAATATCAACATTAGAATAATAAATATATTAGACATAATTTGATAATACTGTTCGTAAAGTTTTTTAACTTGTCCTTAAAGGTTTCTAACGACAAATAAGATTGTCTCTATTGATTTTGAAAATAGTTTTTTTAATACAGAGCTCAGTGTAAGGCAAATCAGCTCAGAGCCATTAATTTCGTTTAATGTATAAAAGAAAAGGTTTAATGGCATCATAATATAGTGTTAAACACTTTTTTATTAATCATTATTCAGTAGCCATTTTTGGCCACCTGTTTCTCTTAAACATTTGTTAGAAAGTTCTCTATTCCATTTTGGAAGTAGTGAAGATGTATTTTTTCAGAAACTAAAACTAGCCGTTTGCTTTCAGTGGATAACAGTTTTAAAAAGTTATAAATAATTAAACATGAAACTGTTCATATCTTTGATCTGATATTTTTTAAACCTTTTACCCTTTCTTTCAACTGTTATAACTGTGGTCATAAGTTATTGGACCCATTTCAAAAATTAATAAAAAAATCTTATAATGTAACACCTACGGTTGTTTTTTTTAAAAATAACAGCGCATTTGAAAAAGCTTTTTAATAGGTAACGCGCCGTTACGGTGGTCTAGGGTGTCGTAAATTATTTTACACCTCCCATTTTTGAAAACCATTATCTGCGAAACTTTTAAAGCTAGGAAAAATAAAAGCATGCGTCTGTGGAGAATTTCACGATCTTTATTTGTTAATTCATATATAGTGTGAAAACTGAATAGTTTTCGAGATATTGAAGGAAAACTAAAAAAGGAAACCAGAAAACTCTCATCGGTTCTGTTGATCGGTAGCCATTGCGTATGGATATATCTCGCTGTAGCAAATTTAGAACGCCGTAATGGTACGCTACCTATTTGAAAAAAAAACTTTTAAGTTTGCTCTCACATTTAAAATAAACCGTAGTTGTAACGTAATTAGCCTTTTTATTAATTTTTGAAATGGGTTCAATAATTTATGACCACCCTGTGTAAAACGGATTGATTTAATAGGCTTGAAGGAATGGAAAATCTTTAATACTCCTTTTCTCAAACCTTTTCGTAATGATACTCTTCTTCACTACAATCCTTTTCATCATTACATGGTGGATAATCTTAAATAAGGTCAAAAGGCTAAGTGATGTTTAGTACTGAACTTTTTTACCTTCTCGTAAATTGATATTATACTAAAAAATATGCAAAGTCAAGGAGCAATTAGTAATTAATCAGCATTCATTAGAAAAATCTATGATTCCCTTTCGAAACAGAAAGGTGCTGATATTTTTTTTATTAGTGAATAAATAATATAATATTCCTTTGAGAAAACCTTTATTTTTAATATTTCCACCAAAGGCCTTTGGAAAAATGTTTCTTTTTAAACTGCAATTTAGGTTATAACGTTTATTCTTGTATAAATTATTTTGTGGATGTTCGCACTAAATTTTTATCTTAACTCGTATCCTTATCGAGTGCATTGGGAATAAAATATAATTTGAATTTGGGATTGTCCCATTACGATTATAAAACTTACTGAGATAAATACGTAATTCCAATTCACTAAATAATCGTAATTAAAATATTATTTTAACATAATTTTCATATAAAGAAATGAGGGCAGAAATAAAAAATAATAATTAATTATGAATCCAAAAATATTTATTTCTAAACTACATCCTCAAATAAATTTTCCAAGCAAATTTATTTTACGCTGAACTATTATTTAAACACATTTAACTGAATAATAAAACATTTAATATAATGAAGAATTACATTCCTTTCAGAATTAAAATAGTTCTAATAGTGAGTCTAATTTCTAACAGCAGAAAATAACTTATAGTTTTATATGCAAAAAGGAAGCACGTTAGGTAAATATGCAAGAAGAATTAGCTTCCAGCTGAGTATTCCCTGTTTAACACAGGTAAGAAGATAGTCGACTTTTTACACAAACTACTCTGCGGGCTAGTGGGTTCAACTACAACTACTAAAACGTTGACTTATACTATACCATTTTCTGCTTTGTTTAAATACATTCAAGTAGGACTTCCGCCATAACCACCGACTCTCGGTGGTAATATTAAGTCAATGGGAATCTTCAAAATTTCAGCACTCAGTTTGAAGATGTTAATTAATGTTTAAGTTTGCGTCTTATGGCTTAAGGATACTTTGAAAATATAAAATTTCATACTCCTATTGCCGTAGCTCTAAATGTTTACTTAAAAAAAAGAGCCTAATTTGTGGAAAGGTTGCCATAATTGTTCGTTATTGGTTCTAAGGCTTGTTTGGCGGTTAAATTTTTTAAAATACGATTTAGATAATTATTGGCGGCCAAACGATTTAGCTAATTACAATCGTACTATTTAGAGATTAGCCGATTTAAGAGCTTTTCTTTTTTTAAAAAAACGATTTAAATAAAAAGGATTATGCGAACTCAAAGAACGTAGAATTTAACGCTTTGTGCACTAAAGAAAGAACTAATACGAACGTGGCGCTTGACACAGTATCTAAATAGATTGGGCGATTGCTTAAATCGGAGGGTTACCGGAAGACGGTCTTTGAATCCAAAATAAACAAACCATAAAACTCGTCCATAGCAATTACCCTTGTTGCAAAAATATTTTATTTCAACCGTTGCATCTAAACAGCGATTAAGAACTTCGTTGGAGGGTTAATCCCTTTGCTTCGAGTAACACAGAAATTACATCTCACTTGTTACGTAAGGTTTCGACGCTAACTTATTGTAATTTGTTATAAATAAATTATATTATTTTGGCTTTGTATATAAATAGCGATTCAAACACATGTTGAAGGATAAACTTTCTTGCTTCTGGCAAATTAAAATCCAGTTTCACCTATTCCATACAGTTTTGAGGGTTCTGCTATTATAATTTAAATAATTATATTACATATTTTAAATGTTGCATATAAATGGCAAATTCTTCATTAAAAAAATATGTATTTGTGGCAAACGTTGCAAATAATAGCGATTAAAAAAACCCGTCGCTGAAAAATTATGGGATTACGAAATGAAAGATAATATTCTCCGTTGCATTTAGATATTAATTTATTTGTAAATCTGGCAGAAAAGATTTAAAGGACTTCAAGAATTTCGGTTGCGATCAGGACTTTTACAATATAGCTTCCCACCAACAAAAGTATTAACCCTTTTAGTGCCGACCGAAAGTATGGTACCTATGCGAAGAATGCCGGACCAATTTAAAGAATTTGCTAAGGTTTGGGAAGAAGCTCATAAAAAACAAAATGAAAATTATGTTTACAAAATTCAAAAAGGATCATATTACGAAAAAAGGGAGAATAAATGAATACCAATGTATTTCAATAGTTGTTGAAAATCATGCAAATAACATGAATATAAAACATTTTGAATAACAGAAAAATCGAATATTAATTTATAATATTAATCGAATATTAATATTAATATATAATATTAATCGAATGTTATTAATATTAATATATAATATTAATAGAATATTATTAATATTTATATATAATATTAATCGAATATTATTAATATTTATATATAATATTAATCGAATATTATTAATATTAACATATAATATTAATCGAATATTATTAATAAATCGAATATATTAATAAAACCATTTATAACGTTTTGTAAATTTATTTTCAGATAAAGTTCTCTTGCGATGCGAATAGTACGGCGCCATCACATACGCAACGATATATCGTCGTTGGCACTTTTCGCAAGTGTTGCGAAGGACGATATATCGTCGTTCGGCACTAAAAGTATTAATGAATGTTTCGCGCATTCTTCTCTGAAGCTGTTGAAATTCATACCCAACATGTGTGAAACAAACGGCAATAATACGAACGAACACAAGTTTTTGACACCAGTTTCCAATTTCAGATCCCTCAGAAATCAAAAGGCGCGCAACATATCAAAACACGTTTTTCTAAAATTTTTCATCCTGTATTACGTGAGTATGGACAGTGGACTATAACATCCATATATCAAACTTCTTTTTAAAAAACTCCGATATAAATTTTAAAAAATAAAAATAACGGGGCGAATACTGAACCAGCTTTATTTTTTTTAGTTCAACGCGTGGAAAGAAAAATCAGAAAGCTTAAAACCATCTATCCTCTTTACAAACCATTTACAGAGCGAAAAGCCTTCAGCGGGGGCATCGTTTATTTTGAAGAAATTGAATTTTTATCTTTTTCCAAATAAAGAAAAATAGGCTATACTTTCGGATGGCCAGCCTACGTGATAGAGGGACTTAAAAATATTAGATGCCAGATACAGCCTTGCTGCACTAGCAGGCACTTGAAAGATGCTCCAAAACTGCATCTTTTGCAGTGTGCTTGGAAATCCATGAGCAAGAACATATTAGTACTGTATTTGCAAAAGTTGCAAAATAGAAAGCATTTCAAATTTGTTAGTTTTCGCCTGCTTCTTATTGTAGACCATATTTTTCTCCAAACTACTGCCAATATTGGCATCTAAACTATTACTAATCAGGGTAGACCTAAGAAAAAATAAAAATAATTCTAAACAAAATTTTATAAGAGTGATAAATAACACCAAATTAATTTTTGTCGAAAATCTGGAGGTGCAAACAAAATCTTAAAAAGCGTAGGGTGCTGATTAAATATTCTAAGAAGAATCGAATTTTAATTATATTTGAATTTTTTAAAAATATTTTGTAATTTCCTTTCTTATGATATTCATTGTGGCTGAATTTTTTAGAGAAGGATCTTCAGCGCTACATGCTTTTATGATTTTGTTTCGATCTCCCGATTTTTAAAGAACTTGTTTTCTGCTTTTCAGAACATTCTGTAAAACTTATTCAAACCTATTTCGTTGCGCTTCAGGAAACAAAATTAAAAGAAAGTATTGACAATTGTTTCTCTTCTTTTCATTATACACATATCTTTAAGAGGTAAGCATAATATCATATAAAATATAAACGTAACACATGTTCAAAGATTTGCAGTCACTCATCAATTTGTTGATCATGTTTATGATATCGGTAACGATGTTGGAATATAAATCGAAAATAGAACATTTTAGTTTTAAGGGGAGGTAATAACTTTTTAAAATTCTAATTGATTTCAGCATTTATCCAGATAATTCCAGAATAATTTAATTCCCATACTTATATTTAGATTTAAATAAAATCAGTAATATACTAATACAGAGTAACACATTAATCTTCCATTAAACTGGAATTCAAAACCTGCCTTCATTTGCTTCGCATGAAATAAACACTTGTTGGAAGCTCGAAATTCCTTTAATTAGTAGTAAAAATGCATACAAACAAATCTTACTTGCGACTTTATGCAACGTTTATTAAATAATGCCAAATCAGATCCCCCTAGAGGACTTTTAATTTCCCGTTCATATCCACAGATATACCCTGGCAATTAGTAAATAACAATAAAATTAATCATTCTGGAAGATTTGTCAACGTTACAGTCGGCAAACGAATTTACGTTTCCTCAGTTCGCGCAATCGCCAATTTCTATGTCTCTTCCTGATTTAAAAGCCCAGAGCTGAGAAGTAATAAAACTCAATAAAATTTGTCGTAAAATCTCGTGCAGTCAATTTCACACGCCACTTCCTTCCTGCGAGGATAAAATTAATTAACAACCCAAATATAACCACCTCTTTTAATCTCAAAATGCCTTTTCTATTATTAACACGTTTTAAAATATGATCTCGCGTATTCCCGCGTCAAGCGAGACGAGGCGAGAACGAAGTGGAGTTGAGCGGTTTACGAATGGAATGCTTATCGAAATTTTTAAGAATAAAAGATTTCTATTTCCTTTTTCCGGCTCGACGTATAAAGATATTTTAGGTTTTCCTTTTGTATCCATCTGTATTATACAATTGCAGCTGCAGCAGCCGCTGCAGCTGATACGGGTTTTCAGACACAACTGTTGTTGAAAATATTTTCGAGTATCTTTCAGATTCTCTTTCAGAGATTGCATGCAATTAATTTTGGGTGGAAATTATGTTTATTACTTTTGAAAGTAGGACTTGCGCTCACAAAGGGATCTTTTCGTGTATATTTTGAACGTACAAAAGCAATTTAAGTGCTTCTTTTGTGTTAGTCTGAATTGCAAAAACAATGGAGTTGGATATTTTAAATAGACTATCCACTGCTCGCGAACAAAAAGCGAGTGTGTTTATGAACTTTGGAATTCTGCCAAAGACAATAACTTATTTTGTATGTTTTGATGCTGTTTTATGCAATGTTAAATGATATTATACAAGTAAATGGAATTCGTTTAGTAGTTTAGGGAATAAATAAAGCAGAAATAATATTTTTTCCGCATTAATTTTTTTCTTTTCATTCCTTTCTGTTTTCTCTTCTTTTTTCATGAATTTTATTTTAGTTATTTTTTTATGCTCAACACAAAACGAAAAAAAACCATTATCCAAGATTTATAAACATTAAAAAATGCCTAATAGTTTGTTAAGAGCATATTTACAAGATAAATTGGAAATATAAATGTCAGAAATTGTCAAAATAGAATTTTAAAAAATACAGAAATAAATTTATATTAACTATACAAGACCATTTGGTTTAAAGTTAGGTAAAATTTGGGAAATAAACCATGAACCAAGAGTATGATTTGACAAAAAATAACCTTCTACAGCCACCAGCAGTCAGTCTCAACAGTTAGTCCAACATATGGAAAATATAGTATGGAAATTTAACCCTCTCGGGGCTTGTGATGCCGTTTGAAATCACCGGAATTATCTGCTTTTTATGCATTTTTGCTTTTAATTTCAGTTGGAGAGGGTTTAATGTAGCCAAAATGGCAGCTTGATCTGGATATAAATTATTAATATTTAATAATATAAAATAATTAATCTGGTTGTAATTAATTAGTTAATTAGTCTGGATTAATCTTTCTTTTTCTTTTTTTTTCAAATACTAATTTGAGTCGTATAGGGTTACTTACATTGAGAGTTAAATCCCCCCCCTAAAAAAGGATACAACGAAGCATTTTAAATACTTACGTGGTTTTTTAAAGTATCTATTAATGATTTCAGTAGCATCTAAACCACCAGCAATGTTAAATCGATGACTAATTTTAATGACTGAAATATATTTAATTTCACTAAGAGTTACGAATAAAAATTTAACACCAAAAAAATTCTTGCAAGAGTACTTCACCCAAGTCGGGATATTTTTAGCTAAATAAACTGACACCCGAAAAAGTGTAGAGCAACAACTTCCTAAAAATATAACATAATTGCAACGGAATCCTTTACAAAGATAACAAAAGAAAAGATAGAGAAAACATTCTGTCAGTAGGCATTGCAAACAGCGTTTTCAATAGTTCTCACGTTTCAGAGTTTTGTCGTGGGCGGCGCTGCGATGACCCAAACAGATAGCCGCTTCAAACGTCATCAGAGATAGATGGATTGGACCGAAACGCGACGTCTGTCCGTCGTGCTTTCAGGAGGACTGGCTTGTGATGTACAGCAGATGGCTCGTGTCATGGTCGCTGTCTTCAAAAAGAAGTTTCGTAAAGCTGTATTGAGCAATAACTTTATGAAAGATACTGAATTTATTTCGTTTCGTAGTTCTCTAAAGTGAATGCGAGTAGAAACGCATCCAAACACAAATTTTCCAATCAAATAAACATAAAATCCAGGTTTCTTTGAAAAGTTGATGTAATAGATAGAATATTTTTTCAGTTAAATTGACTCATTTTGAGGGATATTAAGAAGCTTCTGAAAAAACCACAGGAACAAAATTTATGTAACAAATACACGAAATTTTTTCGAAGAGTAAGAAATATGAACCAATAAAAATCATGACTTTAATGAAACACGCTACGATGATTTCGTTTCGCCTTTAAATCCACCAAATTACACCCCAACACAGATTTTACAACAAAATCGGTGTAAATTTCAGGTTACCTTGAAAAATTAGAGTAAAAACTAGAAAACTGAAGAGATTTTTGAGAACAATTAAGACATCGCATTAAAAAAAATCAGAAAAAACAGAAAAGAAAAAAATATTTTTCCGAAGAAGTAAAAAGTAAGATCCTAAAATTTTATGGTAAATAAATTTTTATAGCCAAAATTAGAAAAAATTAATGGAAGATCGAATGCTGTTTTTTGCGTTTATTCAAATTTATTTTATAAATTTCGAAAAACAGTTATTGGATGAGAAATAAATCTTTCCGCTCTTCTCATTTATAGCATTAGTTGGTAAGGGGACTAAAAATTGTTTCACCAACATATAATTTGAAAATGTTTAGCATAAATTTGTTCTGCCTTTTAAAAAATTAATTTGCTAACGACTTTTTAAAAATATTTTTGATTTTTTTTTCTAGTTATCATTCATGTCTCAGTAAAATCGTATTTTTATATTTTTTATACCGCTTTATATTATTTTTCATGTTTTTATTTCGTCACAAAATTGCCATGACATATTACTCTCAAATTGCACCTGTTTACATTCAAGAAAATAGTTAAATTTCCTAAATTCATTTTCAATGAATAGATTCTGGTATCGGTTGCCCAAGATTCGATCGATTATAATCCTTAATGATGAATATTTTTAAAAAAATTATCTTGTCAAAAATGCGTTATGATTTTCGTTGTTCTAAAAGTGTCATTTTTATTCCATATTTCAAAAAGAAAACAATCACGATACTTCTGAAAATAACCATTGCCAAAAAATTCACCCAAAACCTGACTGCACCTACTTTCCGTCCCTCTGCATTTCGACACCTCATCTCACGAAAGAAAATAACGCACTTAAATAAACAATTCGACATTTACGAAGAGGTCGCGAACTTGATAATAACACTCCTTTTTACGAGACGCGAGAAGAAAGCAGTTTCTTACCATTTCAGATAAAAAGGAAATGGCTTAAATAAGATACAGCTCATAAACATTCTTCGCAATGTAAATGTGTCTTAACGCCCGCTTTAAAATAATGATTCCGCTGGATAGATGAGCGCTGACGACGACAATCTGAAAAAACAACACATAAAAAATAAAACGACACACTCCCAGTTACAGTTAGAGCCCTTTCCCCTTAGAAATTTTCTTTTTCACTAAGCCTCCTCAGAATCAAAAAACAACACAGAAGGCACAGAAAAAAAATAAGAAGAAAAGACATCGAAACGCAACATCAGTCCGTTTAAAAGCTAATTTAAAGATTTTATCAAAAAGTTCTTTTTATGTTTTTTTATCGCTTGCTTCTTCCAGTGATGTGTTGTTTTATTTTTTTACCCACCGCGACTTGGCGCTTTAGTGACCATTTTAAGCTAGGTGATTTTTTTCTCCACACCCAAGAGGGCATTAGTTTAAACGGGTATGAATCACGCAAAAGCGACGCTGTGAGTGTTTATAAGAAGAAGCAAGCTGAGAAAACATTAGATTAAAGACATTTCATTATCTGGGTGCGTTTTAAAGCTTTAATTCCGAATTTTATTTTCATTTTTTTTTCTTCTTCTTATTCGTGCGCTACTTTCTCCTGGTTATCTGCTAGATGAGACGTTATTCTAGCGCATTTAGAGCGGGCTGGAAAATCCCATCTGTGATACTCGAATTGCAAGTCAAGAAAGATTTAATGTACGCTTTTCGTGATGTAGCAACCCATAAAATTAAGTCGCACAGTAATGTGACGTAGGAATATTTTATCCAAAACCCTAACCTTTTTCTAAGATTTAAAATAATAGAAGACACTTCACATACAGACTATAGCAGACTTGGAAAGAAGAAAGTTTCTTATTTAATTTTGTTTTTCTTAAATGTTTATAAAATATTATTAACAAAGAACTTTCATCCGATTCTAAGCAATAAAGATAAAACTTTCATTATTTTTACAGTGTTTTAAATTTAATTTTTCCCCCAATTATATTGAATATTCATTCAATTACAACCTCAACGTCAATGAAGTTCGTTCACGTAAGAAATAGCTTGAAAAGAGGAAATTGAGAACCACAAAGAAACGTATATGCAAAAGAAACATTTTATTAACATTTGATACGTTGAATACAACATTGTAACAGCATTTGTGTTAGTTTTCAACAAAGAAGATAGTTATGATAAACAACGCAAGTGTATTTCCTTGCGCATCTAAAGTCAAAAATGTTCGTTCGGTTCGATTATCAAGAGGTGACGTCACCTTTACAGCGGATAACCCCAGCAAGACGTTTAGGCATGGACGACACTAAAAGGCTTAAGGTGTCTGCAGAAATTTTTTTCCCATTCCTGCCGCAGATAATCTTGTAACTGTTGTATATTGCGGGATGACGCTGGGCCATATTCCTCTTAAGAATTCTCCAAATATTCTCTATAGGAGAGAGATCCGGGCTTGCTGCTGGCCACTCTAAAACAGGGACACGTTTCGTACGTAGCCATGTTTTTGTTATCTTCGCCGTATAAGGCCTTGCGTTATCTTGTTGGAAAAGATATCGTTTTCTGCCAAACAATCGCTGCAATGATGGACGTAGATTCACTTCAAGAACACGTATATAGTCTGGAGCCATTATCGTGCCGTTACAAAAATGAAAATTGCCAAACCCATTGGCTGCCAAGCAACCCCACACCATCACAGAGCTTGCTTTGAGAACCACGCGCTTGTAACAGAATGGATCGTTTGCCTCATCCTTCTCCCTAATAAACTTTCGGCCAATATTTCCATATGAAACCTCAAATATGGATTCATCTGTCCACAGTACCTGTTTCACTGAGATGGAGTCCAGCTGAGTTGAGATTTGGCCCTCTCAACACGCCGATGTTTATTCGATGAAGTGAGAGATGGCTTTCATCTCGCGTTTTAGAATGCCTAGCTGCGCCTTTTGATATATCGACGCGTAGATGCTTCGGAAATGGTCTTTACAAAACTTTGTCTAGCCCATGTGACTAGGTCTGCGACTGCCATGTGCCTATTTGTAAGAATATGTCGACGAAATAGGAATACTTCCCGATCAAACAACGTTAGTGTCCGACAGGGAGCCTTTCCTGGACGGCTATTTCCAGTTGTAGTGAAACGTTTTATAGTACTAGACACTGTAGATTGTGCCAAGCGGAACGTTCGGCCAATTTGGAGCTGAGATATACCATTTCGGTGCTGTTGTATGATTTGATTGATTACTGCAATGCCAGTAGCTCGTCCCCTTGCCATGCTTACGCTTAGCACTGATTACGATCGCGAATTGCTCGCCCTTTTATGCTGTTTGCTTCCCCTGACGTCACTGACTCAGAATTGTGCGCGAAACGGTTGGAATATTCTCGTTCATTCTACTGAACGAACTTTATTGCAAAGCGTGTGGGATTAAGAACTAACTTTAGGTTCTTTCCTTGTTTTATCAGTTGTGACATTTGTGCATAGTCTACAACTACATATAACTATGCATTTCACAACGTTTTGATGACCCCGCATTTTTTTAATTACAGAAACCTTAGTGAACGAACTTCATTGACGTTGTATTTAGAAACACTTGATGTCGTCCATAAAATAAATATGAGACAAGTGTTTTGCTTGTGAAATAAATACATCGTAACAGACTTGGAAAGAAGAGAGATTCTTATTTAATTTTCTCGTTTTTTAAATGTTTAAAGGACAATATTACTAACAAAGGACTTTCATCCAAATCTTGCCAATGAAGATACAATTTTCATTATTTATGCAGTGTAAATATTTAAAATTTTATTTTTATTAATTATACTGTATATTCATATAATTATTTACTAAAATTAAATATTGCCTATGAAATGAATTCGAGAAAAATGCTTTGCTTATGAAATAAATAGCGAAATGAAAAGTATATGAGGTTCATATAGAACGAATGTTTTGTTTAACACAGTCAAAAGTATCTCTAGAGACGGGATTTTCTTGCTTATAAAATATTTTAACAACGATTCATACATTTGATTAGTTCTCATAGATTACCATCCCACACTGTAGTACAACAAATAACGGGTCTCAAAAATTATTAGTCTAAAAATTCTTAATCTTCCCTTGACTTCATATATATTGGAGAGACGCCGAATTGGGACCATTGCCTTGATTGGACTGATATCATAACATCAATTCCATTAAATATTTGGAATAAATATTTGGGCCGTAAAATAGGCGATTTATGTTGTAACTACATAAATAGGCTGTGAAATAATTTTTAAGCGAAAGCCCTACGGGGTTATAATTAGAGAACAAGCGTTTCGATTTAAGCCTAAGCAATTAATTATTTTAACAAAAGACCAAAAGCACTTACGCAGTTCTAAATTAAATAGGAAAATATATTATTATATCCTCATATATGAAATTTCTTTAGCTACAATTTACTATAATCATTTTATAAAAAAGTTTAAAATTCAGATTGGGGAAATTTTTTTCGTTAATGCTCAAAGGTTGTCTAAATCGGACTACAAAGTTTTTCCTAAATTGGACCATTTAATTCAATGAGGATTTTATCGTAAACTACATGAATAGCTTAGAAAGCACGATCGCAGCTAGCTTAGAAGCTTAGCTTAGCTTTTATCACAGCTTGCAGTCCTCATAAATTGGAACTGGAAGAAGTCGAATTAGAAAAAACAATAAAAGGACACTAAAGCTGACAAATTTTGAATCAAAAAGTATAAAAACTTAAGATACGTATCATTTATAACATTTGCGAGGGAAAAACGGGAGAAGAAGTGATACAAGGCATAAAATGTCAGACTTGGGTTCATGAATTGCGAGCTCATGTTAATTTGAGAATCAAAAAAAATATTTTTACTTTAATTATGCTTTAAAAAAATCGGTGATCTAATCTAGGCAGCTGGTTTCCTTAATTGAACCGATGACACCGTTTTTTAAGCTCCTTTTTTTCTAATTTAAAGTGCATTTCACAAAAATCTAATTGCACTGCTCTGAAGACAAGTTTACTACAAAAAAACATCTACTACTTCTTTGACATTAAAATTTCTTCTCCATTACTGAACATTAAAAAATCCCAAGGTGGTCCAAATTCGACGACTCATCCCTACTAGGTATTCAAATAGCGGCAAGCGGATTTGTTTAGTTTAGTTATATTTACATCGAGTTTTAGAGAACTCGAGGACTATTTTCTGAGTGTTTCATGCGGAATTGCCACTATAAGGCTCTGTAATCGGACAGAACATCAAGACATTGAAATCATCCCACCACGTCCCTACAAGTTTACATACGGTGAAAAAACATTCTTTTATAGTAATGTAAGGAATTAAAAACTATTTTCAATTAATTGAGTAATACCAAAATGATAATAATCTATAGACTGACGATATTACTACTTAAGTACTTATGGATTTAATATTATTTTTTATCATTAATGGATGCAATAGAAATCTTTGATGATAATCGAGGACAATTGCGAATTATTTGATGCATAACGTATTACGAATTCCACTACTTCATGAATTTAGTCGAAAATATAATTTGAAAATCAAAACACAGCGGAAGCGATTTTCTGATATACTTACCAGTGATGTGTTCACAAATTAAGCAGTGCGGGGTGACAAAGATCCTATTTTAAGGAATTTTTTACAATTATCTCTTATTTATTTCTTGTAAGCAAAAAGCAGTCCCGGTACGGCGTTTCGTTGCATTCCGGCTCCACTAAACCCCTGATATCTACACTCTCACCACGTGTCGCATTTAGCTTCGGCGTATAGTGAGCAGTATCGAGTTTGCATTTTGGATCTCTTGTAATTGATAGATTAGATCCAAAACTTCATATAGATCTATAATTTTATTGCCAAGACCAAAACTAAAATTCAGCCATCTAAGCTTGTTGCCATTTTATTCATGGCATTCGCATATAAATAAATAAACAAACTAACAGACAGTCCTTTGTCGAATTGGATCCAAAATATGAAACATATCTATAAAGTTATTGATAAAATTATATACTGAATTTCACCCATCAGCTGCCTGCATTTTGGAGTTAGCACGTTCACAGACAAACAGGCATATTTCCAAAAATGGTATTTTCTGATTCAAGGAAGTCTAAAATGTTGAGCACATCAAAATCTGGAGGTCGAATTTTTCCAAGATTACAGTATTTCCGACTTCTATTCTTCGTATACGAGAAAATACTGATTATCAGATATGGAACTCTTCTTGTGCTCATGCAGCAGGCGTAATTGATTTCACCAAAATAGGAGTGAAGTGAAAATGGAGAGGGATGATTACATTATACAAAGCTCGACTAACAAAGAACTCTTGAAATGCGCTCATTTTACTCATTGCCTGTTACGCCTTTTCATTGAAAAGTCGTCCAAAAGTGCTAGTCTCAGGATTTTAAACGAACAATATTTATATATCATCTACGCATTTTAATTAAGGGAGTAATTATGATTATATGGATAAAACAGGACTTATTTATTTCTCAGAAAAATTTATGATATGCTACGACATTATTACAAATTTAACAATATTTGTAAATTTAAGAGCCCAAACAAACTTGAACTTTATCATCTTCAGCAAACTTTGACTTCATCGCATATCTAAAAGCAAATGATATATCTTACATACTTAGGCTCTTACATATCACTAAGGTGTATCTTGGAGTTAGCTCCTAATGATTCAGAGACAGTGTATTCGTGAGAGATTCGTGACTCCGATGAATCTCGAAGCACGTCACGAATAGCTCTCCTCTCAGTGTGTTATCAGTTCGTTTTTTGGTCCGAAATCAATTACTCGAAGGAGATACGGAATTGATTAAAATTAACTAGCTGAAAGGTATGTGTTTAAAAGCTGAACCTTCTCTCTTGCACCGTGTGAAAACTTTTGAAATGAATGTTTGCTGCTAACACGACGGTGAAAAATCTGGTGATTTGGCATGATATTGGGCTTTGATTTGCGTTCGATCTCTGAAGATTTACCATTTTGTAAGATGATGAAAATAATATAACATGGCTCATACTCGGTCTGAATTGTTGGTGAGGAAGGACGACTAAAACCGAAAAAGTTGACCCATCAAATAAGTTGTTCCCAAACTGGCATATAGTTTTATAAATTGATATATTTATTGATTTATAGTTGATTTATAATTAATTTTAAACTACCGGAAGTGTTCTCCCCTCAACTCTGTCTTATAGTTGCACAATACGGCTCAATTTGTGTTTAGCAACGTAGTATAGAGAAGTTAATCGACTATGGGTTTTGGGCCTGTTCCCATTGTTCCCTGCTAGATTGGTCCAAAATTTGATACAGATCTACAACTATGACTTCAAGACCACGATCCAAATTTCATTTATCTATCTGGTTGGGTTTTTGGGTTACTCCTTTCGTATTCACATGCATATACTGACCAATAAATTCATCATTGTTTTTACGTAATTTTATATTAGTTTAGTTTAGCTTAGATTAATTGTATTAACGTCCGGTTTTGAAGCAACACGAGGTCTCTTTTGGGACGGAGATAGTAATTTTGAACCCCGTCACATGACAAGAACGACTCCTAGCTTTCACCCCCTTCTCCAAACTTCCGCATCTTACCAACAGGCGGAAGTTTGACCCCTTGCGTATGATTCAACCTGCAACAGGCCCAATACACGACGGATCTTCAGTGGACTCTGGTTCCTGGACGAACCTGGAACCCTCCGGTCCCGATGTCGAGACCTTACCATTAGGATACTGCGGATCTCCGTAATTTTTTATTATTGATGTAATGAAAGTTAACAAAGATGTGTGCAAGATACGAACACAGCAGATATAATTTGATTACAACGTCATTGTTTTATATGCAGGACTTTCAGGAGCGGGAGGAATTCCATTCAAAAAGATTATAGAAAACGAAAATGTATTTGCGTGAATGATTACTTTTCGTTTTCCAATAACTATCTAGGAGAAAACTCCACAATTTCAGATCTATAGACCATTTTACTTCCTCTCTTAATCGATAAATGCATTTTGTTAGAGGAACCTGTTTCTTTATATTATATGAACTGTTCTGTAAACACTTCGCATTTTTACTGAGTATAAGGTTTTGCTTCAAAGAACGGAAAGTTTTAACAAAGTAATAATAAAATTTCTTTCGCTAGTTTGTGGACGTTCTATACGTAGCAATTTTACTATTGTCATGGCGATTACAAATGATAAAATTACATTATTTTCTTACATACTAAGTATCTTTATATTTCAGATATTAAACCTTTCATATATATATAAAATAAAGGAGAACTAGCGATCAATCTTGAATAATATCTTTAAAAATATATTTATTGGAGCATCACGATGATTACGGCGACTTTCTTCCAAGGAGGGATACAACCAAAAGGACAGGAGATTGGTAGTAGTAAAAATGCAGCGAATGAAAAAGGGAATCTCCGTTTAGACAAAATACAATGTTGAGTCTTATTCGCTGATTCGATGTTCTAGAGACGCTCTCGATAAGTTCGCCTCAAGCTCACTTCGATGGTCCCGTAAATACTCGCTTTATATTTAAATTGAGCACTGGATTTCAACTTAAAAATTTTTAGTTAATGGATATTATAATGTATCTCTCTGCCGAGCGATATGGAATTATAAAACTTTGACCATGGGATCTCAACCCCTCCGAGTTGAATCATGGTTGAGGCGGCTGGCTAGTCATCACGTAACCCAGGGGGTTTTAAATGATATTAAATGTTTCCGATAAAAAAGATGCTATGTTAAGTAATATTTTTGAGTTTTTGTTTTTAGGATTGTGTTGTTCATTGTGTGTGCGTTTTTGTTGATTGTTATTTTGGAATGATATTATCTTTTAATGCCTCCAATGGCTGTGTTGAGTCCATTGTGCCCTTTAGGGGATAATGTATGCTATTGATTGTCGGGTGTCTCCCCAGTCCTGCGGACGGTACATTTTAATGTTTATAATGTTTTAGTGTTTTATTCTGATGGAGCTGTATTGATATTGAGCAGTTGTAATTATTATACTCCTAAATTCTGCATTGACTCTGTGGTTAGGTTCCACTCCTGTTCGGGTGCAGTTTGTAAATATTTATTTGTGTATTTTTAATTTTTTAGTGTGCTCTTCGTGCATGCTTGTGCTGAGGGTACGCTGTTCTATAACGCTGTCGTGATTTTTTCCTCCTTGCCGACCCGCTCCAGGTCTTACATCCTTACGGGTAGGCTGGACCGGCATGGATACTCAATAAATAAATAAATAAAGGTTCGTCCCAAACGGACACTCTTAGTCAAAAGAATGAAGAAAATCAAATTGGACTGAATTAAAATTGGTATAAAATCATAACAGAAGAAGCAAACAATTTCCAATTTTTATATGTAAAGTATCATTTCTACATGGATTCATAAATCTTGAAAGGAATCATTATAAAACATTGAGATGGATCATTACAAAAATTAACTTTGAAATGCGTATAGAATAAAACATATGTAAACGGTTATAAATGTTGACGATAGCCATATTTGTGACTCACAGAAGCATCAATCCTATTAAAAAGTCGGTCTAAAATTAGAAAATATACAGTCACTTTCTTCAAACTGCTACGATGATTGGCATTAAGGCAAAAATTGCTTATACAACAGGAATATCATCTCACCAACATATAAAAAGTTCCCACCTCTAAAAGAATTTTGAATGCAATCTATTATATGTAAACCAGATACCAGATTCATTTATTATGCCTCAGCATTAATTCTTAACTCACGATTTGCAAAATCACCGGAAAAAGGCTACAGTTTTGACCACACGAATCGTGATCTCCAGTGTTTCTCCTTATTAATCTTGGTTTATTTTATTCTGTGAGTTACCATCCATTCATTCAATTTGTGAAGATAGATTTTTCAAGCAAGACCATTAATCGAAGGTTTGGACTGATTTTAATTTGCGAATTCTAGGCCAAGAGTTTTAAAGTCATTTCTTATTGATAAAGATCTTAAATTCAATCAACTCCAGTCATTCCGTTCAATAATAAACATCTGTCATGGATAAAAAGTACCTTCTGGAATGGGCTTGTTTCAATTTGGTTGGGTCGCTGAGCATTAAAGATTGCTGAACTCTAAGAAGTTATCCAAGTTATCCAACGATCCATTAAGGAAGTCATGATTTAAAGACAAGTATATCAGTCACTCTGAACGAAAAGATGCTTAATAAATTGCCTTGCAAGAGATTGGATGAAAAACATTTCGTTCTGCAGTTACTTAATGGTTACTCCGGTCTGTTTAATGGTTGACTATCTGTGCAGTCGGTATTTGAAGAAGAAACTTTTAACTGATAAGCGTAAATGTAATTTTTTTTCAACTTAGAGGTTACCGTACCCTGGTGATTGCAGGTTGATAAGCTGACTAAAACGATTTCTGTGTTTGTACCGTAGCATATCAATCGATTTCCATTCTGTATGTACTTTAGTGTTATGGTAGGAATTTTATTTGATATTAAGTAAAAAATATCTACCTTTGGTGAAGAGTGTGTGATAAGTTAAAAGGCAGTTGCTTTTAAGGAATTTAAAAGGAAGTTTTCATGTAGATGAATCAACAACGAAGTGTTTCACAGTTAGCTATATAACAGTCATGCAAAAGCCTGTTCCATAAAAAAATTAATTGCTAACAAATGGATGAAAGATTTAAATGACAACATAAAGTAGTAAATGGGAAAAATGGGGCTATTAAATCGGCTCCTCTTCAGAATTTTGTAAATCTTTATAACCTTTCCGAGTAGAAAAATTAAAAGCGAGATATTACACAGTCAGATATTTAACAGCCACGTAAAAGCCAGTTGTAAATAAAAGTTAATTTTTAACAAATGGATTAAAGAGTATAATAGTAGATGGGACTATTATATAACATTATGTGTTCCTCAATTTTCTAATGGCAAATTATACAACTATACATTAAGGTTGCAATTAGCAAAACGTTCACTCCAAGTAATAGTAAATTTATACTTCATTATTAAGTGTTTATTAAAATTCATTAAAACTATTTGTATATATGTATTTACAAAGAAAGGGGAAAAATAATGTGCAATATATTTCGAAGTGAAAATAGATTCTATGAAATCTAACGATCTGCAGAATTGATTGAAAATTAAGGGTTGTTTTAAATTACGAATTTTCTAGACGGCAAGACCAGAATGATTACTTTTTTTTAAATGTATCATACATTTTTAACTTAGTCATTTCATCTACATTTAACATGTATGAAGAAATACAAGAATACGTGCAGTCATTTCTTACTTTCGTGTGTACGAAGTATGGTAATTGTTACAAACTTCGACCCCTCGAAATTTTATGAATCTTCAACATTTTAGATTTCCTTGAGACCAAAAAATTCATCCCTTGAAATTTTGTATGCTTATATACGCGATAATCCAAAAATACAACTGACTAGATTGAGAATATTCAGTATATTATTCAGTCATCAGAATTGTAATTATATTTTAAATTTATGGATTAACCATCTGTAAATTCGTGTATATATAAAAGCGTTGACTCAAAAACGCAACTATCCGAATGAATTAAGTCAACAAACTGGTAGTTTGGTTAAACTCACATTTTTGATCCAATCGATTAAAAGGATCCCAAATGCGTACTCAATTTCCTTTATTATAACTACGAAACACAATACGGTCCATATAATATTAGTGTGTGAAAAAGTAGAGGGGAGAATTTTCTGCTGGTTAAAATATCAAACAGAAATTCCAACCTTCTGTATAAATGGATTAAGAAGTTTCAACAAATTTTCACTCTCACCATCAAGAAGTTTCTCGGAAAGAAATGCACATATAAATAGCTTATCATTAAGAATCAGATATAAGTTTCAGTCCTAATCATCCACCGCACAGTTCTGCTTCCGTTGCGCAAACAGCATTGCCCACAGTGTCAGCCATCCTGTATCTACAGTGAAACAAATGATTTCTTGGAAATTCTTAATTTGCTGCCGGTAGATACGGAATGTATCCAAAGAGAAATCACCTTTTCTTCCGTTCCGGTCAAAAAATCTTATCGCCTTCTGAGAAAAGCCTCTTTTCTTCAGCTGACCGTCACGGCTGTGCGGACGGAAATTACGTCACAGCATCCACTATCCTCTGACCAGGATATCCGTTAGTGCTGAGATCGCTCGTGCAAGCGAAATTTTCCATCATCCGTTGCTTTTGCCATTAATAAAAGATAGATATTAGTGAATATCATAGGGGCCGGTCAAGGTAGAGGAACCGAACCTCGGACGTAAGAACTGGAGTAAGGATGTGGATGTTCTGTTCTGTTTTCCTGGATGGCAGAGCTTGGAAACTTCAGCATATTCAGAATGATTCGAATTTAAGTATCCCTATTTAGAACAGCGTAAAGGAAAAACTAGGGGACATAAGAACGCAAGAAAAAGCAGATCGCGCATTACAATATGGCAAAACAAACAAAAAAATGATTTCCAAATGAACTATAGGGGGAACATATCTAATATAAGCATAATTCAATTTTCGAAATGGAATTGTAAGTGGTTTAAATATTAACAAATGTCATAATCTCAGAAATGCCAATTTAATTAACGCATATAAGAACCACTTGATTTTAAAAAGGGATTTCTGCATTCTTGGCGCAAATTACATTTTTATTTTCGTTTTTAATTTGATGAAGGTGAATGCATCTTTGGTGTAAAAGCGGGACTTCTGTCATCCACATCCACGTTGTGGTAAAGCATCGAAGCTTCCATGTGATGTTGGAAGAAGACTTCTTCGCTGAAGACCCCTTTTAACATTAATATAGAAGCTCTATATTAGATGTCCGAAGTACCCTTCTTAAATCAAGCTATCCATAAAGCAAAGTGGTTTTAAGGTAAAATGCAGGGTTCTTCGAAACAATTGAACCGATTACAAATGATTATAACTTCCTTGCAATAAACGATATGAAGAAAACATTTCAGCACAATTCAGCAGAAAGCTTAAAGTTTTGTTTGAGTGAGTAATAATTGCGCTATATAACTAACCCTGATCACATGCACAAATCAGTGCGATAGTCCATTTCACTATCGTGTGAAGCATTCTCTATGCGTTTCTTCAGTTTGTTCAAATTTGCACGTACAGAAGGCGTTAGGATAGAGTCTACTATACTATACATCTCAATATGGCGTAGAAGATACAAGAATTAACTTCAGAAGATTTAGACAGCCATATGTAGAGCATGTATGTGGCTATGAAGTGTCCGGCGTAAAATGGAATACTGTACGAATGTTTCCCGTGTGACCAAGAGAAGTCTCTTAGCTCAATTATTAACAACGCACAAAACTTTAAGCTTCTTTCTGCATTGTGTTCAAAATATTTCTTCTTATCGTTGTTTATAAAGAATTTTAGTTGGTGCAATTATTTTGAATAAACCTGTAGAATGATCACTTTGCACAGATGCTTCTTTAATTCTTAATTTGCATAATTTTTTTTGTTTTATTCCTTTCTCTATGTTCTTAAATGGTACGAGTTAGAGTGGAGGTAATGTCTCTCCTCTGGATCCCAGGCTTGAAATCAGATTCCACCAAAATTCTGCAGTGTGCGTGTGCTTGATGCACGTTAAATCTGACGTCGAGGTTCAAAACTTCTTCCTACTGGTTTGGCGTGGAAGTTTGAAAAGTGGGTGCCAACTCATGTGTAGTCGTCGTTATCTGACCAAGGTTCAAAATTGCATAGTCCGTCCCTAAACAGCTTTCAAGATTCCTCGAAATGGGACGTTAGTTAATATAACAAAACTAAGCTAAATCATATTCTAAAATGCCACAACTGAGATAATGGGCTCTTAAGATCTCTGGAGTTTTTTTCTCCGCATCAGTCTGAATACGGATATTTGAATTCTAACATCCAGTGTTACACAAACATGTAAAAGTCCTGATTTATAATAGCTCACAAGATTTCCACAAAGTGGGCATACTTTTTATTTTTTTTATAAATCTGGAATTTTTAAACTTGCATTCACCATTCGAAGCAAATAGCATACAACAAATTAAAGTCTTGAAGATTTTATCCTGTGTTGTTTCTGTCTTATTCTTAAACGTTTGCAAGCAATAAAAAAATCCTAAATTAAAAATGAAATTACTCAAATTTCGTTATATAGTTATTTTTAATTGAAATTATTTCTTTATCCTTACTATATTTTCCATTTTCTGACATATTTTTTTAATTTGGAGTCGAAGTAAATATTTTTGCATAACCGAGACCCAAAGTTTTAGCCAATTCTATAATGCTTGTTGAATAATACAACTATTTCCAAGTTAAAGAGAAAAACCATTTTAAGCGGTGCTATACCGAAAAATTAACTTCTGTATAGAAGTATGTAATAAGCACTGAGTATTTATGGCATATAATCAGGCGAGTAAAATTAACATGTGAAAAAATTTTCGTATAGCATATATTTCAGTATAATTGTTCTTATATAATCTCATTATAAAATGATTTTAACCCAATTCGGCTTCATGCCAATATAACACATTTAAATCAAAGGACAAAAAATTGTTTAAGCGTGATGGATTCACGGATTATTTAATTCAAGAATGAATGCCAGCAAGGGAGATGGAAATTAAATTGAACAATACCGGCCTTGATAGGTGACAACTTATTACTAATATAAAACGTAATTTTAACACTTCCCTAAATGTATTCTGTGAAGAAATTTCCATTCATATGCTCAAATACAAAGATTCCTTTTAATTTTAATTTTCCGAAGGATTGAATCCATAGTTAAAAAAACAACACATCTAAAACCCACACGTCACTTTTATTCAAAATCCATCTCTTCAAATAAAATAATGAAAGGCGAGTCAAATCATTGAAATGATATTTGAACATATGATGAATTAAGATTAATCCACGTGAAACAAAACCCGCGAGACGTGAACACACACCAAGAAAATGACGGAACGGAGATAAACCGTGTCCCTCTTTTCCACAATTTTCCTTCCACAGAATCGTTATGAAAAGCCGATGGACTGTTTAAAACCAGTCCTCCTCAATCTCAGCAAAAAGGACCAGTTATCAGGTGGGGGGTGACAAGTGAAAAATTAGAACTGGAAAAAGCCGAAGGCGTGATATATTGTCACCTCGACTTTTGAAGAATTACCCCGAGATAACCAGAGGATGAGTAAAAAGGTAACAGCGGTTTTAAAACCCTCACATTCAAAAAGACAGATATATCTTTTCAAAAATGTCTCCGAAAGTTTATCATCTGTGGTCCGGGAGTCCAGTCAAGAAACCAAAAAATTCCACCTCACCCCATTTTTCAACCCATTTCCAACCTATTGTAAACGGAAACCTCCAAAAGAGAGATAATAGTAATGATAATAAAAATATAAAAGAAAAAAAATCCTCCGAATATATCGTGGGGTAAAAATTTTTGAGTAAGACTAACCGTTACGAGAACCATTGTTGAAATCCCTTTTGCTTCATCGACAGGCACAAGAAAATTGAAGAAGTCTCAAGTTATAAGACATCGTTATCATCAATCAGCGAGAGGAAAGAGTCCCTGGCCCCCTCCCACTCCCTTTCTATACCCTTTTCTTTTCGCACACCCCTCCGTTCCATACGTCTTTCCTGAGCCAATAACATCGATCGGCGTCCTCCACCGCACCCTATGTTCTTGCTCTTATTAGCAGTTTGTGAGCGAAGCATCGATAGCTTAAAAGTGTTAAGATGATTCAGGATTACCGCGGACCTAATCAAAAATCGGGAATCAATTTATCTGCAGAAATCGGATGTTCAAGGGTTCTTCTTGCTTGTTAAACAGAGTTCGCTCTCGCTCTCTGTTTCTATTAGTTTCTAACTTGTAACGAGAAATTTTTACCTCGGAAGTTTTAAAAGGGAGTATTGATTGCTTCGACAGCAATGTGTTATCTTTCTACAGTGATACGGCGACAAAACAGAATCGCTTTCTTTGCGTCGTCGGTTTCGTACCTTTCTCAGCGAATTTTGACACACAGAAAAATTTAAGAAAAATTACTACGTTATTAAAAATTTTGCGAATGCTATTTCTAACAGGGAAACACTTGGATTTAAATAAGCCACTTTTAATTATATATTTTTTATGAGTATTAGCATTGATTGTATGTTAAAAGAGAGGAAACCAATTTATTTATGGCCAATTTGACATGTGAATTAATTAGAATCATTTTTATAATTACTAGGATTTTTTATAATTGACTTCAAATAAAAAGCATCTTGATTTAGATAGCTTTCGTTTTAATATTTTTTTGGTAACAAATTAAAAATAACAGATTTTCTTTATTTCTTAAGCCGCATAGTTTCGCAATGTGTTTGATACATTTAGAAAAAGCGTAAAAATTTAAATTCTTGGGGGAAGGAATAACACATATGTACTTGACATATAAATTAACTGAAATATTTCTATAGATTAGAATTGGTTACAATACTTTTACTGCATTTTTTATATATATTTAAGCTTATATTGATAGAAATATTCTGGTTTCCAGACATGAAAATTCTGACAAATTTCTTTTTAATTCTTTCATATATGGAACTGCCGAAAGCTACAATTGAAACTTTTTTTTTATTTAAGTTTAATTGCAAGATAGCAGCTTTAGGCATTTTAAAATTAATAACAATAAACTTACCGTCTACATTAGCTTCTTGAAGACAGTAATTTGCTTTTAACACTGAAATCGTTTCTGTCATTTCATATGCAATATCATAGTAAAAATATTTTAAAGACCTTTGAACGATGTTTCTAATTGGTTAGCCTAGCTGTAAAATTCATTATCTGCTAATATTATCTCAACTATGGAAATCTGAATTCTAATAAATTTACTGTAAAATAAGTAACTCGATCTTTAAGAACTTTTTTTAATTATTATAAATAATAATCGATAAAAAGATTACCTGCGATTTAAACATGCATTATTTTAAATTTGGATAAATATTTATGTATATGCTGACTTTAACAATTCAATTTTTCTTGAACATGGTGTTAGGAACTTATGAACCTCCCTTCTCCTTTATTTTTCTCAAATCAAGCGTTTTAAATCTATTAATTGAACATAGTATTTCTAGTAATTTAAATTTAACGAAAAATTTAGACTTCTTCTTTTTAATTTCTAAAGCTATGAAATAACACTTACTAATAGATTATTTTTGAATACTCAGAAGACATAATGTCGAAAATGTTGCGGAGGGTATTTTGTACATGCTTTTAAATACAAAACACTGTTTTTAATCAGAAATTTAGAATTTCTACTATTGAAAGCTAAATTTAGTAATAGATGTCATGTGATCCTATGCTTCAGTTATAGTGCTTTTCGAACAGAAGGAGTTCTTATACTGATCTCGGCATTCAACTCCTTTATTGCAGATTCTTTGCAGTGGAATTTACATAGCAGTAAGCCGATAACGAAAGTTGTATGAATATCAAGAAAAAATTGGAATTGTTTGGTTACCTAGCTACAAAATTCAAAGCATAGACTATCCATACGATGACGAGATGCTGTGATTAGTATCGCAGTCCAAATATCTTGCTGAATAATAATTTTTAATTATTTTAGAGATATTATGTGAACTTGCTTAACTGAATGTGAAAAAAACAACAGATCTTAGATAAGGATCTAAGTTTATATTTTGAATGAATTTATAATTTTTCTCAGCGAAGTAACTTCTTCAAATCCTTACCAGTGAACGGCAAGCAAAAACCTTTGAAGTCCGTAATCAATTAAAGGATATCACCTTTCTCCCTTTAAAATCCATTTTTCCAAAAATAAACCAAAAACGCGATATCTTTTAAAAATGAATCATAGCGATTATCCCTTAACTAAAAATCCATAATTGCACAATGTGTTTTCCTCCTTTTAAAAATATGTCACCACCCCTGTAAATAAGTGAGCCTCTCAAAAATCGGGCACTTTTTGAGGCGCGCATAGAAAACTCTCCTATAAATCTATTTTCTCGTTGATCATCATCAGTCAACCCCCTAAAAGATGCCCGTCCAGACAAAACAGCCATCGAGGAAAACTTCCATAGAAGACCCCAACCGATAAAATGAGTGACAGCTATTAATAATCCTATCGGTTCTACTCCAGCTACTATACGGGATTGATCCGGCGCCAATTAATTTTCGTTTTTGCCCACCCATTCCGAAACAAAGAGTGACACAGGGGGTGGAGGAGGGGGATGGACCTCCCCTTCTTTGCCAGTGGTTTGTCTCTTATATAAATGTAGATGTATATCTCCCGGCGTTGGATATTATTTTTCCTTCGTGTCACACCACAATGGCTGCGGAGAAGGCCAAAATAGATGGTTCCCTAAGTGTTTTGCTTTAATCTGATAAGGACGGGCGAGAATCTTGGGCCGATGATTCCTTTCTGGGGAAGGTGGTCCTAGGGGTTAGAGGCGGCGATTAGTAACTGCGATTATTGCCGCCATCTAGGCCATGTCAGAAGACATCTTTACTGTGTTTTTGCTTTTATCTCTCTCACTCATCCCCCTATCCTCGGTCAGAGAGGATTATTAGCCCAATTTGGTTTAGGCCGAAATAGTTCTGTTTTCTTTCGGTGATAAAGAAATTTGCTATCTGAATTCATTACGGCATTTTGGGTGAAATAGCTCTAATATGTAGAGCTGCAAGACTGATAATTTTAAATACTGTGCGATTTTAATGAACCATGAATATGCAACTACGTAAACCCTTGTCCGGCATCGAACCACCCAAATCTTTAGTCGAAAACATAAAAGTTGGAAGACTTATATACATCTAAACTTTTAAATAGATACATGATGTTTAAATGTCGGAGATATTGTGCTCAGAAGCATGGAAGTCCAATATACTACTTGGAATTTTCTTCTCTAATTAACATGTCGAAATTGCTAATCTTTCCTGGAATGACTATGATAAAATATGATTCTTTTCAAAATCGTATTTCATGAAGACTTCTTCCATTAACCTGCATCTTAACGTAAAATAAAAACTATATTTTCCTGCTATATATTATCTACAGAGTGCCCGTTAAAGTCCGTTGTCACCCCAATAATTTCTGAACGTCAAGAGCTATAATCATAAAAGTGGGGTCTAGGTATGCTAAAGTTGTCATGCGCTACGCAAGAAAACCGCTTACAGCGCCACCTGGCGTCAAAATTCAGAGTCAGCGTTCTTATCTCAAAATCTGTACGATATACGGGAAGAAAGTCAAATACAAAGTTGTTCAGCATCTTCGATTTAGTAACAGAAGACACCTTCCGTACAGTAATGTTAAAAATAGAAGGCGTTAAATGCATATTTGTTTGGCTCGCAACTCTCAAAATCGTAACGCGACATAACGCTGAATAAAAGAGAATACGTCACACTCCAGAGCATTCCGTATCGTGGCACAGTTTTAGCGTGCGTGATTACAATACGAGAGGATCCCGGACAAGTGTCCAGCAGTACATTCGGGACACATTCCAGCAACAACTCATCGGGTATGGTGGTGGCGTAGAATGGCCTCCACGTTCACCTGACCTGAACTCATTGGACTTTTTTCTGTGTGGATACATCAAACAGCGAGTGTATGCAATCCCTCCACCAGCATTGCGGGAACTTCGAAACCGTATTACGGATGTTTGTGCCAGAGTGTCGCCTGCCATGCTGTAGAATGTGCAGCGGGAAGTGCAGTCCCGTGTCCAGATGTGTATTGTTTCTGAAGGACACCATTTTGAGCATGCCAGATACATGAGCCTCATTTCCGGCAAGTGCAATTTTGCTCAACGCGATCAAACAAATGTGCAATTTGTGCTTTTCATTTGTATCATTTTTGTGCGCAAGATGTTTTTTTGTAATAAATCGATGATGCTGAACAACTTTATAATTGACTTTCTTCCCGTATATCGTACAGATTTTGAGATAAGAACTCTGACTCTGAATTATGACGCCAGGTGGCGCTGTAAATGGTTTCCTTGCATAGCGCATGGCAACTTTACTATACCTAGACCCCACTTTTATGACTATAGCTCTTGCCGTTCAGAAATTGTTGTGGTGACAACGGACTTTAGCGGGCACACTGTATAGTAATACGTCCCTCTTTTTCTTTTGATATGTATTGAGCTTCAAACATACAAGCAGTTCTGAAGCATAGGAGCTTTATGTTTAACATAAAGCTCCAGTTTTTAATGAAAGTTAGTTTCATGACTTTAGCTGAAGGAGTATTTGAGAATCAATTCAGTTGAAAGAATTATCTTAAATTTGAAGATTTAATTCATAAAGATGCGTCAGTTGTCCAATATTTTTAAAATAGTACAGAATAAATTGTGCTGCACTGCTAGTAAATTCCGAACACGATATACAAACGGATTTTTTTTGACACAATCGAAAGGAAGATATAAAGCTTATGTCTCTAATGAACTCAAAATTATAAAAGTTACGACAGATATGAAGAACTCAAAAAAATGCCTTTCAGCCCTTCTGTTTTATATGATCTCTTCCCCTGATCTTGATATATTATCTCTTTGGGTCATTAGGATAAGAAGTATGACACCTGAGAGCAGGTGAAGAACGATCGTGTGAAGACTTTCCTCGTAGGCGGACCTCTCTTGAAAAAGATCTTGGCTAAAAGTAGTATTTTGAGTGGGCTTGCTCAGTCTCCTAGCTTCTAACATCCGCGTTTTGAATAGACATATCTAATATGTATAACTTTCTTATTCAATTCTATACTGTCCTATGTTCATCCTGTATATTTCCCATCAAGTGAGAAAATCAAAGGACAATTCGACAATAAAAGACAATTAAGGACGTAAGTTTCAATTTGTCTCGGTTTTTTTCTGGTTTGAATAGACGGTATCTTAGAATTCGTAGTATCCAAGAGAATAATTCTATAAAAATTATTCCAGTTGAATACCATGAGCAGTAATTGTTCAAAGTCTGTAAATTAAACCTCTTTCTTTTTTTCATGTTTATATAAATTGCCTTATTTGTTAAATGTGAGTTATCTCTGATGCTTTCATTCAAACTATTATTCAATTTTTTTTTCCACCTGTAATTGATATTTATCTTTAACTGATCTTTCCTGAAAAAATGTTTATGCATAGCAGTGCTAATCATATATGAATACTGTAATTGCATTTTCTATGCATTGTAAATTTTTTTAAGTATTGAGAGTTTTAAAGGTAAATTGCTTTTATTGTTATCCGCATTTAAAAAAATCGTGCCAAATTTATCACACACCATATCAAATCTTAGTTCTAGAGAACCAATATAAAAGGGTAAATATCTCGATCTACAATAACAGCGAATTCTTTATCAATTTCATTGAAGCTACATTAATTACATTGTAATTAAATAACGTTCATCCATTTATGACGAAGGCAAGTGATATTTATTAGTTACCCTATAATAGAAAATGCAGGAGATATAGCAATCGGAATTCTTAGAGGACAAAGATTTTATCAGATTGAAGTAATTTTTACAAATTGTCTAGAACAAAACATTGCAATTAGTGATGCATACTCCATCATTTCAATAACTTCAAACGAATCGCAGGTGCTCTTCGAAAAACTTTCTTGAGTTTTCCAATTATCCTGGTTGGCAAGAAAGAACTAGGATTTTGCCAAATTAAAAAAAAAATTCAAACAATCGAAGTAAAATATGTTGCACTTTCTATTTCACACTAATAGATTTCATTAACCATAAATCAATCAGAGCTGCCTATTTCAAAACTTTCTCGAAAGAAAGAAACAGGAATTTTTATATGGCGAAAATGATTAGGATTTTACCAAACTAAAGCAATTTTTTCCTTTCTCTAAGAGACAAACTAGGGATTTGTATAAATCTGGCTACACACATTTTGTCTAGCATAAAATGTTACAATTACTATTGCAGATTTCATCGATTTAATAATGTTAAACCAAACAGAGACGCCATTTTTAAAAATCTCGAAAGAAAGAATCCGGCATTCATATTAAATATATTTAGAGATGTACCAAATTAAATGAATTCTTTCATGACTGTCTTGAATAAAATGTTGCAATTTCCATCGCGCGTTGCACCATTTCAGAAACCTTAAGCCAATCACAGACGGCCGTCGCAAAACTTTCTCGAAAGAAAGAATCGGAGCGCGCAATATATCTCCCAATCTTCCGCAACATTTCTCCTGTAAATTTTCCTATCACCGGCTCTCTGCGATTACGGCAGGCAGGCTTATTTTTCAGAAAAAGAAAAACTTATTACTTTCCCATAATATCGAACAGAAGCATCAAATTACAAATTAGACCACCAAAGGAGATAAAAATATACTCTCCTGTCAGCACAACTTCATCATCTGAAAACTCTATTGGAATAGATAGATAGATATATAGAGGGAAGCGTGAGTAAAGCAATAAAATCGCCGAAAGAGTCATTTTTCTCCATTGAAGAATCGATTCGTTTTGTTTCCCATACCCTGCCAAATTCTTACTCCTTATCAGCGAAACCCCAACGTGTTGCCGTTAAAAATTTGGCGCCAAGTCAGATAGAGCAGGATAGATCGAAAGTTATAACCGTAATACCTATTGACAAATGGATTTTCCAACAACACCCAGAAATTGATAATCTTCTGCAGATTCTCCCTCCTCCTCTATCAGCCTTCAATTTTCGCTCTTTTTTCGCCAGCAAACGTGATTCGCAACTATTTGGCGATTTTGTTTTACAATCGCCAAATGTTGCTAATGAGCCAGTCAGCCATTCGAATATCGTCAGTTCAGCGAAAAACCACAAATGCCGCCATTCGAACAGCTATCGACGATTATGACAGCTGAGCTGGCTTAAAGCGAAATGGTACACAAAACAATTTAAAAGCAGAAAAGGAATTGTTGTTGACTGCCTAAATGGTGACACCAGAAAAGAAGTAATCAGTGTCTGTTCTGCTGTGTAAGCATCTGCATAAAGGAAAACTATTTTAGAGATTATTATTCAAAATAAGAGAAAAAAGTCGAGACATTTAAAAACATGAAATAATTTGAACTATCAGCAAGTTGAGGAATCAATTAAAGCTTAACGTAGAATTACTTAGCGATGATTGTGAAAAATCATTCTTTTTGTAGAAAGAAACCGTATTACAAAGCCTTCCATTCCTAAAAAACGATAAAGTTAAATGCAGCAAATATTGGGCAATTTAGTTCTCTACTTTTTTGTTTTAACTATGGAAATTTAGCGGAATTTCTTGATGAAATAAGCTAATTATTACCACATTCACAAATAACGTAATATTATTCATTATGAAAAATCAACTAGGCTTCAATAGAGATTCAGTTAGACTTCGTTTATTAAATCAGCTTTCAGTTTAAAAATCTAACTGATATTGAATTATTGTAGTGGGATATATCGCAAATCTTTCATGTGTGGTTTTATCGAAATAAAAATTCTAATTTAATTTTTCAATTTCTTTTTTTATCACTTACTGTAAGACATTTCAATCTTGGGTTACAATTGACGGACATAGCCACAGATGCATTGAAAACCAATGGGAAACGATACGAATTTACAGTTTACCGTAGGCAAAAATCTTATTCAACTGCATAACTTACATGCATATTAAAGAGTCTAGTATTATGTTGAAGATTCCAAGAATTTTACCAAAATAAGAGCACTTCTAGAATAAAATTTTAATACATGATTAGATTTCTGTATTTTTTTGTTTTGGATTTTGCAGCAATTAAGAAATTAAATTGTAAATAAATAATTAATAAATGCTTGTTTTGAATAATTCCGCCTATGAATTAATCAGCAGAAATCAATACCAGATAACAATATTAAGATGATGAAGATCTATATTGTTTCGAAGAAAAGTGTAAATTAGTACCAAAGATTATTTTTAAAATCAGAAACAAGGGATAGTTATGACAGTTCTTCTACATCATCATAAAAATATTAAAAATACTTTATAATAATATTTGACGTATTTTATCTATGAAAGATTTTAATTGCATGTGGATTTAAATGCATGCAAAAAATGATAGCTTGAACTTATAGAGAAATACTATATATTTTTATGGGATGTCTTTACATGATATTTTAGACAGAATATTTAATTTCATTAAGAAATTTCTAATTAATCAGAAAATCCGAACGACATAAAGAATTATAAGTTCTATACATAAGAAGTTACAGTTACATAAGAAGAGGACAAAAGAAGTTCGGATTTAAATGACACAGTTTTATTTGTATTTTAAGTACCTAAAACATGTATTGCATACATTAATACATAAACCATTCTAAATATAAATCATTAGAAATAATGAAAAGTAAAAAAAAGACACATTGCTTGAATCGACCAACTTATGTACAAAATTAGTTTTATGCATGGTTTTTCATTAGTGCTTCATATTCTAAAATCATTTTATAGATAATGAAGATTGAATAGCTACCGATCAATGCAATTTTTTGCTTAAAACTCATATTTTTTCCTTGGAGATTCTGAGTGCTATATCACAAGATATCCAATTTTTTTCCCTCGAGATACAACAGACACATGGGATAGAAAAAAAGGATTATCACCCTTTCGTTTTTGTGCAGTAGGAATACCCCTAGATCTGTTCTCGGCACAGAAATGTCGAAAAACAAATCCTGATAAGTCACGTTTAACACTCATTTTAACACATAATCATATCATAGATTTGTTACATCCACCCTAACATCGATGAGAGAAAAAATCTTCTTTTTGAAAAGGGGATTCCCTGTTTTTCTTATCTTAACTTAGAGGATTCGTTGCTTGAGGGTACGTAACACGGCTTTCAATTTCAGCAGGGTTTTTTAATACAATTTTTTCCCATTTTTTTCACCCTACTTACATTTCGCACCTTTTCTTTTTTTCTAAGTCACCAGCAATCAACATCCTCACCTTATAATATATAGATATATACCTCATAAGATGAGTTCAAAGTGTGTTGAGGGGGTGGGAGGAGGTATCTACTGAAGAAGATTTGAGAAGAGGCCGCCCGAAGATCAAATTTTGAAACCTATCATCTAAAACTACCTGCGGCTTATGGGGTTTAGAGAGAGTTCTTTTGAGTTAGGGTTTGATTTTTTTTCATAAAGAGTTCGAAACCTTCTTATCCGAAATCTTTCAATGAAAATCATTTTTATAAAAACCCATTTGCTTTTCCTGGACATCTTCTCCTTCTCTCCTTTTCTTTCATTCTCATTTTCTTTCTTTTTTCTCTTTCTTTTTTCTTCCTTTTTCTCTATCTGCCGCCGTTTTGTGGATCTGTGTTAACTGGATATGCGTTAACAGCTTGTAAACTAAAAATTCAATCTATTTCCAAATACCTGGAAGCAACGTGCATGTGTAATATTCGGAGATTCGGGTGTAATATTCGGAGATCCGAATTCGTGTGTGTCATTCTCGGTTTCTTTTTAACGCACAAAACGAAGCGAACGTTTGCTTTTGGAAGGAAATTTTCTTCCAGCTTTACTGTTGAATATAGTATACGAATTCAAACTTTTAGCTTTTCAGAAAAAGATGGGATTCAATTCGGTAGAAAAGAATTCGTGCCATTTTACTCTCGGTCGAAAATGCATTTTATGATATCTTAAAGAAAAGAAATACGAGTGTGGAAGGAAATGTACATTGAAAAGCCAAATAAGTAGTAAAGACATTCTAAGAAATAAGATGTTTAATCAGATATTTTTTACTTACAATGAATTTAAGGCAATTCAATCATGGGAAAATTTATTAATTCTCTACAAATTACCGTTTCACCATCTCGTGCTGCTAAATTAAAGTGCCATGTATATTTTCAAAGCCACTCTGATTAAAATTTAACTTTAAAATTCGCCACTTTTTAGTCAGTTTTAACCTCTGTGTTTTTGTTGAAATGTTTCAGTTTAAATGCCAAATGAGTAAAAATAAATTCTCTGAAATAACATGCATTATCAGAAATTTTTACTAATCATGATTTTCCGGCAATCCAAGCATGTAAATATTTATTAACTTTCTGTTAAGTACTGTTTCGATACCTGGTGTTAACTGGTATTTTAATTCCCAAAATCATTCTGACTAAAATTTAGCTCAATATTTGCCAATGTTTTCACCATTCACCTTTAAAGTTTGTTGAAAATTAAATTTTTAGGAACTTTTTTAAAAATATTATGATGACAGAAGATAATAAAACGTCGATCAAAATGCTTAAGAAGCTTATACGTTTTAAGTTTATGTTGGAAATAAATATGCTTTCGAAACAGCTATACAATTTATAATTTAATTATTGAGCTGGGTAGAAATACATATCTCTTTTTAAAATGTTATGTGATGTAATAGTGCATAGTACTTACTAATATATATTATAAACCCAAAATTGATTATTTCATATTGATTATTAGATCAACAGCTGTCGAATCTAACTTCATCTTTATTCAAAGAATATCGAAAACGAAACACGAAATTAATGAAATTGAACCAATAATGAGAAATACATATCAAGTCGTCCTCGATATCTAGTGAACATAAATGATTTTTCTAATTAAAAGATGAGCAATCCAAAATTTTCCCCATAAATGCAAATTTCATCATTTTAAGTAAATTCTCTACTTAATTTAAATTCTTAGCTCAAGTCGGCAATAACTCTAATTTAAAAGACTTGAAGTGAACTGAAAACAGTCATGGAGAGAAATCCCAACGGAAAGCTAAGCATGCTAGGCTTAGATATTTAAAAATATCAATCTACAGTCGGGGTTAATAAAGAAAATTGAATTACACAGCAGATTCAACATTTTTAATTAAAATATGTGGTGTGCTTATTGGACTTTAATGAAAAAGCCAACTCGGACGCAACTTTTTTTCGAGTGAAAAAAAATTATTTCAGTAAGCTAGGGAATCAAATGACCCGATAATATGCAAATTTACCTCCCTGTATTAACATTAGAATTACCATCTCCGACAGTATCAGTAGTAACTTTCAACCAATTTAGAAAATAGCAAAATCTGATAACAATAAATTCATTCATTTATTAAATTCCCAGAGCTAGAAACAGAAAAAAACGCATTCGCACACGAAAGAATGACTTTTATAAAAGAGGAAGATGAAAAAAAATTCGAAAAAAAAATAATCAGCTTATTAGATAGGAAAAGGCAAAACCGATAAGTGAAAAAGGTCTTCATCATTCTGGGGTCTCATAGGTATTGGGGCAAATGTATAAAAAAGGCGGTATTTTAATAAGCCACTTTGAATTTTTTACCTAATTTATTATGCACTTATTTTTTGTTGCAGTTCATTTCTCAATCGTGACAACTCACAAAATGTTTATTATAATTTGAAGAAAAACGTTTTGATATTATTGGATAGAGAAACGAGATTAAATATCTGGAAATGAATTCCATAACTTTTTATATCTGCATTTTCGTAACATGCCTGGATTCTTTTTATTTCTTTAACATTTATTAAAACATTACTTGATTATATTGGTAGAAAGAAAATTATTTGAATTAATTTTTCAAATTTTGTATCAATTTAACTGATGTTTGATTTCGTGAAATAATGTATATCGATACAGAATATTATCTAATATCCGGTATTATATATGAAAAATGAATGGAGTGATATATTATCTGATTTAATTTTGTAGATGTCAGATTTAATTTTGTAGATTTTACTACATTTTGTAAAGAATTTAACTGATTTTTAATTTCGTGAAATAATGAATATTGGTGAAGAATATTAGTTTTAACTCTTTCATGCATTCAAATTTAAAAAACTAAAAAATTCCAGATTACAAATGCTCACTAGATTGTAGAATTGATGTGAGATTCATAAAGTTACTTTAATTTCATAAATACAAGTGATAAAAAGAAATTGGAAAAAGAATGATAATAATTCATAAACTGTTAATAATTCATAATTTCTTTATAATATTCTCGTTTGATTTAAAGACCATTTTATATTTTGCATTCCTTCAACAACGATAATGTATTTAGTTACAATCATTTAGAATCACATAACTAATTTTATAAATCTTTCTAAAAAAATAGCCGTTGTTGAAAATACATATTTCGAAAATATTTCTGCCATAAGTTTATATTCTTTTAAATATACTGACAAATTGAGAAACTTTTCTCTAACAGATTACCTCTTATGCTGAAATTTTCTATCTATTATTTAAAAATAAAAGGTTATAATTCGAACCTGAAATAAAATAACTTAATTAAAAACTTAAATTGTACGTTTTCTTTTATTTTTCAGCAGAAGTTGTGTAAATTTATAAAAATGTATGTCGGCAGTGCAGGAAAAACAATATTAAAAATTAATTTTCAACTTAGTATTTTAATTAAACGCATAACGTTTTAATTAAACTTTCTTTACCAAACAGTTTACTTCTTTAAGTAGTAAATGTATTATTTGAATAAATATTAATTAATAAGTGATTAATACTAATGAATATGAATTGATGGGAAGTTTAGGGTGAAAGAGATTGATCTAATTCTGACTTATCTTTTTCGTAGAAGTGATATCGTACAGAAAGCGTATAAACGAATTATTTAACATATAAAACATAATTTTTCGATTCATGATAATAATTTTATAATTACGGCAATTAACTGTTAATTTATTTCCTTAATTTCAACATATAAATACATTCTTAACATCGCAGAAAAGTTTTTAAAGAAAAATATTTTCAATAGATTTTTTTTTCTTTCTGGTTATGAAACAAATAATGACAGAAAAATAAATTCCCTCAATCATTATTTGGGTACAGTAACAGCACATGGATTCCAGTCCGATGATAAATATTTTGAGACATAGATGTTTAACAAAAACAGAAGAAATCTAATATTATATTTTTAGAAAGATAACTATTGCATTTTAAATAGCCTCTTGTGCAATATACTTGTTATTGCTATATTATAGTGTCCTCAATTTTGCACAGGAAACTTCTAAACACACGAGTACAGGTTGCAGTAATTAACACAAAATTCATACAATTTTGTTGATCCCTCATTGCGCAAAAAATTGACTGGGCTTGAAGTACCTTTAATCTAAGAGAAAAAAAAACTGCAATATCTCATTTTCTCTCCACAGTCTTAACCTGAAAAGATAAATATTTCTTTTTCAAAAAATAAATAAAAATAAATAAAAAAAGAAAAAGATAACCCCAAACTCCAAGACTTGGTAAAAAAAAACCAACAAGAAAACTAATAATTTCCTGGAAATCGGCTCCAACGCGAATGAAATACCGCAAAACGGGAATACTAATAAATAAATAAAAAAAACTTTTTTTTCCCTATCGCATCTAGTGATCGTACAAATAAATCTAACTCCACCAGTTACAAATACAGTTTTATCAGCTCTCCAACTGAAAACTAGCTACCATCAGAGACATTAAAATAAAAAATTACTTAGTGCTGGTTTGGGGTAGCCGGCAAAAGTGCAAACGTAAAACCCAGTGATATGTAATAAATGTATTTTTTGGGGTCCTTATCGGATGGGGTAAATGTGGCCAAGAATTATGACACGTTCCTAGCTACGAATTAATTTCCTGCTTTTTCTGCAGTGAGTGTGCGATTACGATACGATAAGCCCGTCGTTTTCACTATCAGGAATCCGCGGCGAACTGGTGTTCTTCATTTTGCAGTATCTTTTCACCGGGCTTCGGTTTCGTTCGGAGAACATTGGTATGAATGCGACCTGGGTTGCGTATATGTCATCGGATTGAATCTGCAATTAGATCTGAAATCTTCGGTGTATTTTAATTATTG
>BGPR01000426.1:522311-555033 GCA_013235015.1 Araneus ventricosus | reverse complement strand
TTTTTTTTTTTGAGTATCACGAAAACTCTTCAGATTCCACACTACATGTGAATTGACAAATTAAAGAGCGTAAAAATCCCTACAAATAAATGCTTTTATTTTTCCTCAAGTTTTAATATTTTCTCAGAAAATGGCTCTAAACAAATATTTGATTTCTAGTAATTTACATCCCCCTAGACCACCGAAATAGCATGTTACCTATCTGAAAAAAAACTTTTTGATATGCGCTCTCATAAAAAAAGCCGTAGTTCCAATATTTTTAGTTTTTTTTAAATTAATTTTTGAAATGGGTCACTTCATTTGTGTATACCCTGTACATGAATTTCATCGTAGTTAACCATCTAAGAAATTAAACTATTTGTAATAGTCCAGAATATGCATTGTTTCTATCAAAGAGGCCCCGATAAAAAAAAAGAAACGTTAAAAATCGTTATATGGATGATTTATGGTTATATTGTTTATTTTTAATTAATAATACATACAAAAATAAAATATATAGAGGAACTAGGCTAATTCGAAACTGGCAGGGCCACAATAAAAGTGGGGTTTACGCAAAAATTCGAATTATATAAAAAAAGATTCTATAAATGAGTACAGCAACAGAAAACGAAAAGTTTTAAATTAAAAATGGCAGTAAAGGCTTATTTTCAATATTTAAAAATTTAATAAATAATATTTAAATAATAAATTAAGTAATTTTATAAATAAAATGAAAATAAATACAGTTAACAAATTTAATGACCAAAAAATAATTATTTCAATAAATAAGTAATTTTAACGACAAACAATATACAACATTTTAATTGCAACGATCATGAGATAAAACTTTAAAACAAACACTACGATTTACATCTAACGTATTCAAAGTTATTTTTATTTTAAAAAAGGGAAATCTTTTAACATTCTTTGGATTGAATACGTTTTAGAGCAGTTAATTACTCGAGTTAATTAAGGGACATAAAAAATATGCCCTTACGATCACCAAAGGCCAAAGGTACTAACGTGTTAACCCTTTATAAGGCTATTTTTCTTCTGGTAGTAGTATAAGAAAATAACTTTGGTATTCAGATTAATTTAAGAAAAGAAATTCATTTAGCTTATTAGATGATATTTTTTATTAATTCATTTTATTAATTAATAATTAATTACCAACTCAAGACACTTTGTTACGGTTTGAGATAAGAAACTGGTACATCCAGGGTCTTTGTTTCATCGAAAAATGTGGCACGAATTCACGCCAGCCTTAAAAATGCATTTAAAAATTGATGAATTTGGCGGGAAGTATATTTACACTGCCTTATAAAGGGTTAACTGACGAAGGCAATTCAGAAATGAAAACATTTTTATTATAATTTGTAGGTGTCACTTCGAATTAACCAGTTTAAATTCGAATTAAAAGGTATATTTTTAAAAACTATATTTTTACTATGTGCTATTAGGAAATTCAAGGGAAAAGAGCAAAAAAATTGAATTATTTATGAATTCGAATTAAAAATGTTCGAATTAGCTAAGTCTCACAGTAAAACAAAATAACATATAACAAATTCTACAGCAACAGTCCAAAATTCCGTCCATGCAACTTTTTATTTTTATACAAAATACGAAAAATTAGCGAAAGAAATTAACATAAATTGAAGTAAAAAATATAAATATAAAACAAAAAAATAACAGAAATTAACAAAATCATTGTATTAGTTACACGCAAATACAGCAACAACCAAAATAACAATGGAGAGAATAGAGCACAAATTCAAAAAGCAGGAACCCGGCCTTACAATTCCTCAAGGGGCACGCACAGCAAGGATTCAAAATGATATACTTAACCCTTGAGAAAGTGGGCAGCCGGGTTCCTCCATTTTGAATTTGCGTTCTATTCTTTATTTCTATGCTACACTATTCAATATGAAAACCAGACGATGAATACAAACATATAAAACCCATCAATAGTCTTTACTTATCCCAAACTTTCTCCAAATTCCATCACTGCAAACCAGATAACGATCTGGAAATGGCATTGCAGTGAAAATTTATATACAGGCATATACAATTCTTTTTAAGTGTTATCGCATTTTAACACTCTGAAGGTCTGAAAAATGTTCTGTCCTTTTTATTAAGATGTTTTATATGCATATGATGAATTAAGTGCTTTGTATTACCGTGAATTATATGTATTGTATAAATATGAATTACTTAGGGTATAACTGCACAAGAAATGATGTGATTTATAATAATGAGGAATATGTCACCATTTTGCCAGAAAAATCTCAACCGAAAACGCAGAGGAAATCACATTTTTATGATTATTGTCCATATTTTTATTCAGTAACACTAAAAGATTGCACAAAATAAACATTAAAGCAACATCCCAAAGTCTGCAAACCTTTGATGCAATCAGACAACTACAATCATCAAATAAAAACGTCAATATTCTTTACTTATCCTACACTTTCCCGAAAATTCCCTCGCTTCCAACAAGATAGCGATCTGGAAGAAGCGTTGCACTGAAAATATATATGCAGGCTGAAAATAATTTGTTACAGTCTTAATATGATTATTTAGCGGTGTAATCTCACCGCTGCCACCATTTAAATATCCTGTCTAAAACGTCAGACTCAGAAATAGCCAATTTTTATAACAAAAATAGATTTATTTATCTATTAACAAAATGAAATCGTTTTAACGTACAAGCAATTTAAAGAACTGAACTTTCAAGCTTGAAATATAAACAATCACAATTATTCAGATTGCGTGCAGTCTGTGTCGCTAAAACGAATACATACAAAAAAACACTGCTAAAGCCGTCTTAGACCAGTATTTAAAAGATAAGACTGAAAACAATTCGTTACAGGGCATACATGTAGATAAATTCCTTTTAAGAGTAACTGATTTTAGGATATAGGAAGTCCGACTATTTTTCTGTATTTTTATTATTATGCATTATATGCGTTGTATTATATATATATATATATATGTTTGTGTTTTCAACAACAATAGTAACAGGGATGGTTTGTACAGCAAAATTAATTTAACCTGGCTAAAGCTTGTCCACAGCCAAGCTGTTATATTAATTGTTGAAAATTCCATTTACTTGGATTGCCTATTTCATTATTTTTAATAACAACAGTGTTCTTTCACTTGTTGACATATAATGCTTAAACTTTATTTTTTGTTTATGGTATCTTTAATAATTTCAATTTATTAGATTTTATTTAAAATTGATGTATTGTTGAAATATTGACTTTTTAGTATAGGATTTAATTCTTGGTTTGTTTTGTTTACTTTATTTCTCTATGATTATATACTAGTTATATTTGGATTTATATAGTATATATATATATATATATAGTGAAACGCTTTCTAATGTTTAGGAATATGTTATCATTTAATCAAAGAACTCTCAACCAAACAATATAGGTTTAATATCCTTACGATCATGGTAAATATTTTTAATCACTCATACAACAAAATAGCATATAATAAACACTAACTCAACAACGCAAACTTTGTTAATTTCGTTAATGCAAATGTACAATGCAATCAGAAGATTAGAACGAACAAATAAAAGCCATCAATATTCCTTACTTATCCTAAACTTTACCTAAAATTCCTTCGCTTCCAATAAGATAACGATCTGAAAGACACTTTGCAGTGAAAATATATATGCAGGAATACATGTGTATGTGTGGACAAATTCTTTTTAACTCTTCACATCTCAACAACTACGGTTTGAAAAAAAATTACTCAGACGTTGGAATACATCATTGTAAGTTTGGAAAAATAATTTTAAAAATTTATCATGTTAAAATGAAAATTTATTGACAAAAAAGTGTGTTTTGCATTTCTGAAACATAATGCAAAATGGCATGAAAAATTCAAAATTTCAGTTTTTAAAACATTTGTTAGTTTTATTTTAACAAAGACCTTCACCACATTTCTCACAAATGAAAGTACCCACTCTTTTTAACTTCACAAAATTCTGCAGAATTTTCACGAGCAACCTCGTAAAAATGTTTAAGTGTCAACTGAAACTTTGTTTTTAAAAATCACCTCAGTATCACCATCTGTTGGGGAATATATGAGAAATTCGTGTTTACTAAAGTGTGACAGTATTGCAACAGCCAATGAAATCGACTTGAAGAGCTTACTGTGGACAAGACAATATCTTTTAGGTTTGTTGCAGATATGCATCACCGTAAGATAAAGAGTTAAGTGCTGTCACATTTTAACACACCGAAGGTCTGAATGTTTTTGTGTCTTTTTTTATTCAAACCATAATATTTTATTATCATAGTTATTATTTTTATTCAATAATACAACAAAATAACAGGTAACAAGAACTAACGCTGCAAATGAACTTTTCGTCAGTGCTACATTATTCTATTTCTAATCAGACGATTAGAACGGACAAATAAAAGCCGTCAATATCCTTTACTTATCCCACACTTTCCCTAAAATTCCCTCGCTTCCAACCAGATAGCGATCTGGAAGAAAAGTTGCAGTGAAAATATATATACAGGCATACATGTGGATAAATTCCTTTTAAGTGTTATCTCATTTTAACACACCGGAGGTCTGAATATTTTTCTGTCTTTTTTATTATCACTATTTTCCCTGGAAAAGGGAGGGGGAGGAACGAATCTTTACCCATCTATTCACAACTACACCATCCCCCTCCCCTCTCCACCCCTCATAGTTTCCACCGATATGTTTTCTTATAAGTTCTTTCAGCGCAAGCTACTGATCATGTATCCGTGTATATTTATGATGTCGGGAGTAACTGTGACGTTTTTATACCTTCTTCATTTCGGTTGATAATAAATGAATAAATATCAGCCTCAGATAGGATTCCTAGGATTGTGAAGAGGGTGGAAAAGATGATTTGTGTCAATGGGTTTGTTCGATAAAGCCTTTTAAGAGCGGTGATTTGTTTAATTGTGAAGCTCCCTCCAACTTATTTTTGTTCGGAATTTGACACTGTGTTGAAATTTTTTCGTGAGATGGGGTTTTGTGAGAAAAAATTATTGCCATTTTCGAATTTCTCAGATAAGTGTTCCATTGGGGTGATTGTTCATTTTGCAAAGTGGTTCGGGTTAGGAGAATGTATAGGGTGTAATTCAAGATGTTGTAAAAATTATCCGAAATAAAAACTGGATATTGGTCCGAAAGAACAAAATATCGCTCAAGAATATATTTTGAATCCTTATATTTGGAATCATTTTGGAGAATATTTACAGGTTAAGGTATAAAAGTGGTAAAACTTCAAAGAAATTCGATGAAAGTGAGGTATTAATTCATCGAATAAAATGTAAAAGTTTTAAAAAGAAGTCTAATATCAGAAACATTTCGAACGTAAATATCAAAGTTTTGAACTTCCACAAGAAGGCATTGAGTGCTACAAAAACTTCATTGCTATTCGGGAATATTCACTACATTTTAAGAACTAAATCTCCACGTGCTCTATAATGGCATATTGATTAAATATTTAGAATAAAAACTAATTTAAAAAGTTATTTATAAATTTAGCGAATATATTTTAAATATTAAACGGTTTTTTTAATTGGAAATGAATTCAAAATAAGAGAATATGGAAATGAATTATAAATGCGAGAGTCGAGAACAGTGGCGTGGCTAAAAGGGGTGGAAAAATTAGACTCGAAGGAAAATTTTTCTATAGCTATTATAAATTGCTATATGTGGAATAAAGACTAGTGTTGGATCGCAAGCTATTTGCACAGATTGAGGGCGTCAAACGACAAATTAAGTTATTAATAAAACGGTTTTTCTCCTGGAATTAATTAATTTTTTATTTTGAGATTTATGTGCCCTATATAACTTATAAAGGAAGGGTGGTATATTGCAAGCTAGCCCCGTGTGGCAGAAGTTACAGCTACGCCGCTGGTAGATAAAAATGTATTTGTTTTAGAAAAAAATACAATGTTTTTGTTGTAACTGTTTGGTTTTAAATACTAATGATCTTAATTTGGTTATCTTTTGTATGTGTTTTGTGTTTTTAATGTTTAGTTTTTTACGTCTTTGCTCTTTGAGTTTTTGCGTTTTGTGTTTTTGCTCTTGATCTTTTTGTGTTTTTAATGTTAAACTTTTTGTGTTTTTGTCCACTGGGTTTTTGTGTTTTTGCTCATAATCTTTTCATGTCTTGTGTTTTAATGTTAAGCTTTTTGTGTTTTGCTCTTTATCTTTTTTTAGTTCACTGTTGTAAGTGATGATTTTTAAATTGTTCTGCTCACCCCTTGGGGTTCTTTATAAACTCTTTTTAATGTAGTTCATTTCTTTTGTTTTATTTTTTCCCTCTGGCCTGTGGAAGGCCTTACACCCTTTTGGGTAGGCTGGGCCGGAGCGGGTTGTAAATAAATAAAGAAAAAAAATTTAAATTTAAAAGAGCACTTACTCTATATTCTATTTTCCGCATTTTTGAATGAGCATAATATTTTGCGATTAATGAATATATTTCTTACTGTTTTTAATACAAATGGAGCATGTTACAGCAATTTTAAATAATTCTTTAATCCTGCAGATAATGGCTAAAACATATCTCCGACTTCCACTTTCTCGTAAACAAAGTACATTTAAAAAATATTATATTCGCTGAAAATTTCAACTTGGATATTTTGATAACTATTAAAGTTTTAGATTTCCCTGAATTGATGAAAAATACTTTCCGGGTTATATCTGTCGGTGGGTGGGTGAATGCGATAACTCAAAAGCGACCTAGATGGATAAAATTTGGTAAATGGTGAAATATTTTGCATTATGAGAAACAACTTTTTCCTTCCTAAGAGTTAGGTATCAAGAAATTTATAAATATGAAATTCAATCCAAATAATTTGAAACATGCTATCATTTTATTTTAAAAAGCTATTAATTACTTTTTCTAAAAACATTATATACAGTAGAGCACTGTCCATACGTTTCTCATTTATACGTCGTTTCATCACATTCCCGATTCATTCATATTCATTATAATGATAAATCACTTCGTTTATACGACGCAAAGCTTCGGTTATTCGTCGTTTTCCCTCATTCTAAAATGTGAAAATTTCCTCTTTTCTCGCATGTGAACTGCGATAAGGATATCATGACTTCGAAATTATTCCCAATTGATAAATTAATTGAAAATATAACCTTTTTTGCGCCATAATTTAATTCCTGCTAGGGATAATAGTAGACGTTCAAAGAAAGACACTTGATTAATTTAAATACTTTTAATCAAGCACCAAAGGGCACAACATACAAGGACAGAGAATTAAGGACAAAACACTTCAGGACATACAAAATATACAATCATCGGGGCAGAACACCATGCTTAATCGTCGACTCCAGAACATGGACTGGCCGTCTCCTCCAGCGGCCGCTAGGTGGCGAGCTCGGAAAGCAGTGCGGTTACAAAAACAAATTTCTGTTGGTAATATAAGCAAAGATAAAGAAATTATTCCACTTTCTTTTAAAAACACGATGGACTCCATTGAAAATTTCGAATTTATCTTTTTACTCGGAAGAATAGAAAAAAAAGAAACATTCAAAAAATTTTATTCGATTCATAATGCTGTACTCACTGATTTAATTAAATGCCTTCATGCATGCGTATAAATGGTATAAGATATGTATAATTAGTACTCAAGATATGCAATTAAAATATCATTTTTCTCACATTTATGATAAATGTTTAATTTTAAAATTTAATAACTGATTTCTATACTATGTAGTATTATACTAGTACTATCTTAAAATGCTTTATAGTTAAAACTTTTTAAATGAATTTGAGTTAGTAGAATTAAATTTGAAATAATCAGAGTTGTTTAATAAAATTTCGATTACACGTCTTTCAATTTATGTCCTTTTAAGTCAGTCCCTTGAAAGACCTATAAACAGTGCTTTACTGTATTTATAAAACTTTTGCAAAATAATGATTATTATTAACTAGAGTCCAAGATATTCAGATTTAATGCAAGTCATTCATATTAACAGCTGAATAACTTGTTTAAAATTATAAATATAAACAATGGTTGTTTTTTATTCAAATTTTATTATAAAATAAGAACTAACGAATAAATTAGAAACTAAAAGCTTTTTGATGACGAAATTAAATGAGTTCTTTAAAAAATGTTTTAATTCAACTGAAACGAATAAATTAAAATAAATAAAGATTTAAATTTTCAGAAAGATAGATGACAAAATACGTTTTTTCGAAATCAATCCCAAACAATAATATTGCACAATAAATCAAAACCTCTAATCAGAAAATCCAAACCATCTGCAAATTAATCAAATTAATGATATACATAAATTTATATGAAAAATTGAAACTTTTAGTTATCAGATTATAACTCAAATTGAAATAATTCCCTTAACTTCTTATTAAAATATGAGGTAAGTATTACAACTGTAATTTACTTTAAACATATTTTACTTTCTCCCAAAAAATTGCCAACTAATCTCTAAGTCTGTGCATGAAGATTTAAAAAGAAATCCAATGATCACTTCAACCATCAACATTTACTCAAGTGAGGAAGCTTCAAATCCAACCTTAATTACGAGTTTAATACGCCAACCACTCATCAAATGGGCCATCACCACAAAAATAATCGCTCCCCTTAATCACTTCCGGTAAATATTTATCGAAGACGAAAATCCCCCCCTCATCCGCTCGTCTCTTTATCCCTCCCCAAAAACAACACTGCTCTTGCGCGCAAAACAAAACATCCAGTATTGACGAAAAGATATACAAGTGTGTGTGTATCTTCTCCCATATTGGGAAGCGTCAAAAATGTATTTGTGTGTGTATATACCGTTGAAAGCGAGCAATTGTCCAAGAAATATTCTTCACCCCCCAACGAAGTTAATGCAGACCCCCCCCATCCCACCAAAGAGCAACAGCAACAGAAGCAGCAAGCATCACCATACACACACTAACAGCAGCAAGCAGCAGCACAACTTGAAAAGGGCTCACGGTTAGTAGTAGTGCAGTATATGTTCGCAAAAGATAAGGCTCCAGCAAAGAAAAGGAAGCCCTAGAATATAAGGCTTAGGACGCCGCGCACACTGAACAAGCCCCCCCCCCCCCCCCGTTCGGGTTGGGCGGGGGGGGGGGAGTCGGCAAGCTCGCTGTGTTTATGTGATAAAGTTTTCGATGTGCCCTCCTCTCTAGTCTCTCTCCTCTCACTTTCCATTTAGAAAGGGACGGTTATCATATCTTCTCTTAGCATCCTCACCGAAGGACTGGGGGATGTTTAGAAAAGGAGAAGTGAGAGATGCCGAGCGGAGGAGGAAGAGGAGGAGACGGATGAGGATGAAAGGGGGAAGATGCAGAGGAGGAGGTGGAGGAGGTCCAGTTTGCTGTATGAGCGATAACAATAAGCATTCTATCTCTGCTTGCCGATAAGGGGCTATCGGGCGTCCGCACACGCGCATTTGGAACGAAGAGTTTGCGTTGCGTGATTTCTTCATAGAGCGCGGATTTGCTCCCCTGATAAGAGACTTATCAAAAGGCGGCAACTTGCTCTTTTCTTCGCACTCTCTCTCGCTCGCTCTCGCCTTTCTCTCTTTTCTCTCTCTTCAAGTTCTGAAAGGGAATGATTCGCAGTTGTCTTTCTCCCGAAGACGCTGCGAGCGGAGATAGGTTTCTATCGAGATGGGAGTGTACACAAAAATATTATGAAGCAAACTAACAATTGCGGGGATGGAAAACGACACTCCCTTATTCCGTTAATAAGAGGATATTATCCTCTCTCTGTGCTGCAATTAATTTGACGATTTTTTTTAGATAAGCAATCGCACTTGTATGATAAAAATCAGATGTTCAAGTTTTTTAATTTCTGACATTGAAAACAAAATCAGATTTTTTTCTGGTTTTCTCATTGTTCTGTTTATTGTAAAAATAATCTTAACAAAAAAATATATAAACTAAACGTGTAGAAAAATAATTCTTGGATGCTTATTATTTATTAGCAATCGCTTCAAAATAATATAAGAAGAGTAAAAGTCGTGGAGAATAGAAAGCGGCAGCCCATTCGGTTAATGAGAAATATTATCCTCTGGATTGGAATTAATTTGACGATTTTTTAGATATATATATATGATAAGTTTCAGATGTTAAAGTTTTTTTAATATTTTTTGTGGCTTGTACATTATTCTGTTTGTTATAGGAGTGATATTTGCGAAATTCATCGTATATTAACTAAATATATAGAAAAATAAGCCTCAAATGCTTATTATTAATTTGAAATTGCTTCAAAATAATGTAAATAAAGTAATAATTGTCGAGAATGGAAAGCGACACTCGTTCATTTAGTTAATAAGACTGGATTAAGAGGTTAGTATCCGTAGATTTCAATTAATTTGTTGGTTTTTTTTTAGATAAGAAATCTTGCATGTAGGATAATAATCAGGAGTTCAAATTTTTTATTATCGGATATCAAACAATTCAGATTATTTTTTGAGATTTGCACATTATTATATTTATGACAGGAGCATTATTTACAAAATTTATCTTATATATATATAATATAGATGTAGAAAAATAGAGCTATAACGTCGTCACGTATTTGAATTTCAATAAGATATGAAAGGAGTAACAATTACTGGGAATGGAAGGTAACAGAGGTTGTTCAATTAATAAGTCAGTGTCAAAGAACAGCACTGGCATTAGAATTATCATACATGGAATGTAGTTGATTTGATGACTTTTATATAAGAAATATATTTATATAAAATATATAAAAAGTTCAATTTTTTCATTTTTTTAATAAAAAAAATCAAATTTTTTGTGATTCCTATGTTTTTTAGCTTATAATAGAAATGCTCTACACAAAATTAATTATAGAATAATTAAAAAGTTGGAAAAATAGTTCTCAATTGTCTGTATTTCGTTTATTATTACTGCACAATATTATGAAAAGAGTGACAATTGCTAGGGGTGGAAAGTGACTGCATTCATCCAATTTATTAGAACATATTTGTGAAAATTATTTTGATGATTGCAGATAAACGCCAATCTTAGATATTAAGGTTACCAATAAAATGTCATCAATTTTTAGATGTTTTAATAAAATTTATATCTCTTTTTTGGGGGGTGGGAGGATTTTACGTTATTCATAAAACACATAAACAGATTGCGCATTGTTTATTTGCTATTGCATTACAAATGTATGGCGTAAGCAAAAGTTAAAAAAAAAATGCTGGGCGACATGCACTCATTTATTTAATAAGATTGAAGTAAAGAACTCATTAACTATTTCCTCACTTTGTAAGGATATTTAGAATTGAAATTAGTTTTATTATTTGAAATAATTCGCATTCTCAGATATGAAGGTTATCAATAAAATGTTTTATAGATTTTATGGTGTATGAAAATGTATTTAATGGTTTTTTAATTATTCATTTGCATTGACAAATTGCACACACTTGTTAACTATTTATAATAATCTCATTAATTTCCATTAAAATATTTAAAAAAATATCTCAATAAGATTTACCATAAACGTTCAAATTACAAGTCCGAATGAAAGTATAGAAAAATAAAATATCAGAAATCAAATTAAATGTAAACGCATGCTCAACAAAATGGTATAAAAGTTTTATAAAGTAAAATTAAATACGACTTCAGTTGTATAGTTCCTAATCTCATATGTGGACCAATTTACCATGAAAAATCGTGAAAGAATGCATGAAAAGAAATTTATTCTTGCAAGTCGACTGTTACAAGAAACCATTATCTAAGCATCTCTTCGTACAAAAAAACTATATGATCAATAAAGGAGAAATGATACAAAGTTTTAAATCTATATAAAGTAAAATCTCCGCGATGGACTGGTGATAAGGTCTCGGTTTAAGGTACGGAAGGTTTCAGTTTCACTGAAAGTCTACCGTGTATGTGAGCCTGGCGCACAATAAATCTCAAGTTGTACGTCATACGTTGTCCCGCTGGCGTGGTGCAGAAACTTGGAGATGGGGTGGCAGCTCAGAGGACGTCTTCCTCATCTGACCGCGGTTCAACGTTACGAGGTTTGTCGTACGATAGCTCTCTTGTTAATTCAAAAGGGGACATTAACGTATCTAAACTACAGCAAAGTAAATTTTTTTCTGAAAATTTCATCCGATGGGGAAAAAAATATCATAACGCCTTTGAATTCATAGTCATTCTACATTTCAGAGCTGTAAAATACTATCCAATGAAATTATTTTTTAAGCAGAAAATAGAAATTGTGTAAGCAGAAAAGTGCTATTACAAAAAGGAGCGATTAACAAAAGAAAGACCAGTGTAGTTGTTTTTTAGCTACATTTCTTCATGGGAAGAATTTATCGTGTTTGAAAGATTTTCAAGAAATAAATTAAAATGAGGGGGGAAAATCAAAATTCTACTGCATATGCCCATCTTAAAAAGAAAGTGCATTCAAATCAAGAACAATCAGAGCTGGAATAGTTTAGCATACCCTAACTGACAATAAATTAAATGGAATCTTTTCGCATGAACACGGCCTTCCAGAATCATTTGTCTAGCAGGAAGATCAATCTGAATCACAGATCTTGTCAGCACCGCATGCCTTCTGTAACGGCGATCTACAGAAAGCGCAAAAAAGAACGACGAACAAAACTATTTCAGAGATCGCTATCTTCCATGATGGGACCACGGCGTTGATTTCACTGATATCCCTAACTACTAGTCATTTTTCAAAACTGATTGCAGATATAACGCGAGATATCCATCAGCGCCTCAGCGTTGAAATGTGCGATGAATATCTGGCCGAAAAGGTAGGGAAAGTTCAACAAAGGCAATATCTTTTTATTTCTCTACCTGAATGGTTGATGACAGTTGAACATAAACACCTTCACGGAGCGTGCAAGGTTTATCTTTAATGAAAGGCAAACATAGGGAGTTTATCTTTTGTTTGGAAATAAGAAAAAGTATAAACTGGAGAGGCGTCTCTTGTTAAAAAGGTTGGGCAGGACCTTCTCGTGATACTTCACAAAGTTATCTTAACAGTTCATCTAAGATGGCGGCGAGATAGAATGTTTAACGACTGGGCTGTGCGCATGCGTCAGCTGGAAGTGGCGGTATATGTAGTGTATTTGCCCGCGTTGATGAGAAGAAAGGGTTTTGCCTTCAGGTTTCTTTTGTCTTCAAGTAACGAAAATTTTGGTTTTGGTCCATTTGCATATTCTAGTGAAAGTGATTAAATCTGGTATGGTTTCATATCTCTTGCATATATTGAAATCAAACTATTATGTAAGAAGCAGATTTTTTTTGGTAAAACTATGCAATGGCAAAAACTTGTCTTTGGGCAGTTTTTTAAAACTGAAATCATGACCCCAAGTAGGGACGCGAAGAAAAATATTAGATTAGAGAAATTTCACACGTGGCCTTTTCCTATTAGACTCTTCAAAATTAGTCTTAACGTTGGTTATTTTATTTAATGAAAAAATAGTTTACAGCAGATTTTATTAAATTGTTGATCGTGATCCTAGGTAGAAATGAATAAAAAATATTAGGGTCGTGAAATTTCTCACATGATATTTTTCTTTTAGATTCTTTAACATTTCTAAACTATTTAAAGTAAAATCTTAATTTTCGTAATAGTATTTAATGGAAAAAATGTACTTTAGAACAGGTTTTCTTAAATTGAGAGTCTTTCATATATTGTGAAAGATAAAGTCTATTTGAGGAAAATTTCTTAAATAATTGTTTTTAATTGCATTTCCTTTCAGTTTCCATTCGTTAATTTCATTTTTTTATTCATTTTCTAAACTTGGGGTCTCGGCAAATTTGTTCTTCAAAAAGTATTTTCCATTAAAAAAATTATCGTGGAAGCAGTGGCGTAAATAAATGCAACTTTTTCCGCCAGGGGCGAACTTGTAATATGCCGCTTTTCCTTTACAAGTTGCATAGGGCATACAAATCTCAAAATAAAAAGAACAAATTCCAGGAAAATTCCATTTTATTAATAACGTAATTCATCTTTTAACGCTCTCAATCTTTGAAGATAGGTTGCGAAATCGAGATTCCGCCACCTGTCTTAAAATTACGAATTAATTATATTAGTTATTATTATGTAAACAATGATTCAACCAGTGCCGCTGCTTGTCTTAGTTATAAAATTGTTTTACTGCATTTGCTGCCCCTCCTCATAGCTACTCCACTGTGCGGATGGAAAAATTTTCTGTCAATAGAAATAACAAAAAAATTGGAAATTCACACATATAATATAATAGCTGGTAACATTCTTATTTATCATTGCACCTCGAAATGAATAGACATAATCTGCCATACACTAAATTTGGTTGTAAATTTCGGCAAAGAAAAATGAAAAAAAAAATTATCGTAGTAAATTCGCTCTTAATTTGATAATTAACGGCTAAGACCTGGCATTTTATTTAAGAATCATATAAAAATGCAAGAATTCATGACTACCTTTTTTTTAAAAGATCAAATATTACTAATCGCTTTTCAATAATAAGTACGGAATAATATAATTTTAAAAGATTAAAATCTCTAATATGAGCAATCATGAGGTCTGTATCCTGCATAAGTATTCTCCAATAACAAACTTCTCTAAGAAACTCATAGATAATTCAAATAACGCTCAAAATAAATTTGTCTTTAAAAGTAGATATAAGACAAGCTTCATCAGCGGAAACATAAAATTTAAAATGTTACAGAAACAGGTACGTTCCACAGATATAACGAAAAGCAACTTCTTGAGCACCAACTTCCGCTAGAACCAACGAACAAAAACTCATTATTACTTTCTGAAGTTAAGAAAGTTATGAGAAAAAAATCTACAAAAAAAGCATACATTTCACAAATGAGAACCTGCTAGTCTTAGCATAATTAAAACCGCAAAAAAAGAGTCGTTCCTAAATTTTTTTCAAACGAGCGTAGAGATTATGCTTTTTCTTTTAGACTGAAATAAACATATAAAAAAATTCAAAGAAAGGTTGAGAAATATTTGTACAGTTTTTCTCTTGATTGTCCCTTCTAGGTATGCAAGGGGGGAGCAGTAGTGGAGAGATACGAAGTGTATACAAACCCAAACCCTTCTCACATAAAATTTTTAAGTGCTTCCACTTGGAACGAAATGATAAGAAAGAGATAAGGCTGCTGACAAAAATCAAAAATTAAAAACAAATTAACTTTTCCGTTAGGGGGAAAGCTCGTAAAAATTTAATTTGCATACACTTCTTTTTGTATACTTCTACTTTTTAGCAATCTTTCTTGCATAATGTTATCTTTTCTCACTAGGAATGTAAATATGTAGGAAAAAAAACTTTTCGGTTTTTATTTTGCCTGAAAGGTTTTGGGGGAAATATTGCAAATTTTTGGGACTTTAAGATGCGAAAACTCACTTTAAAATTCGGAAGATAAGAAATTCGCGAACGCTGTGTAATGATTTCTTCAGATTTCAGACTGACAGTATTCAGTTCTAGATGTAGTCACGCTAAAATCGAATAATCCTATGTTGTAAGAAGACAGGATCTGGTTTCGTCATATAATTATGCTTAATGGATTAACAAAATATTTTAATCTACAAAGAGGTTATATCCTTACATATTTCAGTTATACATAATATTCCAATTAAAAATAAAATGTAAACAAAACACTCACAACTCCATGGAGAGAAGTGACTGAATCTTATTTAGTTAAAAATTGTATTTAATGGATTTATGAAAAAGTGGTCATTACAATGACTTCATATACTGAATAATTTAAGTGATACACAATATTTAAATAAAAGATATGTAAATGAAAAAAGCTCAAGGTTGCATTTCAGAAACAGAGTTTGAGTATTAATAATTGAATATAATAAAAATATTGGGCATTGGACTTTTCAATAAACAAAAACTGCTCATCTTGTACTAAGTACGAATAAGTTAGAAATAAAAAATTGGTTGAAAGATATACTAAAATTAAAATTTAAAACTGTAATTTAAAACTTTCTTAGCATAGACACATGTGTTAAATTTTGGATAAGCAGACAACAATATTTGTACAAATCGACATATGAAATTCTTTAAGGACTGGAATTTGTCAGTAGCCCAGTATAAACTTTATAGAGATTTTGAATTATAGCAATTAGAGTTTCTTAATAGTGAATGAACTTGTAAATTAATTTTCCTTTGAATTTTGGTAGTTTATATAAAAAAATTTTGTTAAGAAATTTTTCAAAAGAAAATACAGCGCTTAGAGAAATTGTTGATTGCTGATATATAAATAAAAAATGTGATGTGTTTTGGGTTACGATTCAAGATTTGACTATTCTCAAATTTCTAAATAACTTCTTACGTCAACAGACTAAAACTGACTTTCCAAATTTATATAATATAAATAATTATATAAATTTGGAAATATCACCTACCGCATAATCAGCGACAGCTAGTCCATAAGAGCTGCATAGCTGCAGTCCCCCCCTGAAATTATATTAAAAGATTGTACTTTCGATTTTATTCTCATTGGCTTACTTTTCCACTTTAAGAATTCAGTGATCAATGAAAATGGCAAAAAAGTTTTAAAAAAACGTATAAGAAAGACGGAAAATCAATCGAGAATTGAGAGCGAGACAGGCCAGAGCTGCAGCAAGTTTTGCCTCTCTTGATGATCCGAGATTAATGCTATAAGCAAAGCGAAGCGGGAGAAAAGCACCCTTTCTCCGCTTGAAATTGCATTCATTTGAGCTGAATTTTTCCCAGCTCTCGCTTGGCGCGACTTCCTCAATTGGCTTTTTTTTCGCTTTTTCTCAGTAGTTCAGTAGTAGTAGTAGTTTTTTAAAATCCGATTCTGGAGGAGTTGTTATTTTGTACTTCCTTATGTTTTTTGGGGTGCTGATTACGAATCTGAGGTTTGCCACCAATAATTTTTGGTTATTTTTGTTGAAATTTTAGTTATAGCCAAAAATCACGAAAAATGTTTTTACCCAGTTTTTTGCTTATAACTCAAAAACTATCAATTTTTAGTATAACATCATTATATATCAAAATAATCAGCACAAAATTAACAACAACTTAGGTCTATACAACTTTTGTAGCACTGCTTGTTTCTGAGATGACGAGCCGACACTGCGCATAACCATATCAAGGCTGATTCTGTGTTTTTATGTATGAAATAACATATATTCCTTCAAATTTTCATCCTGAATAATTTACACAGTGATTTTTACACATTTTGTAAAAAAAGGTTAATCCCAGCGTGAATATTTGAAATCTAGAAGGAACAAATGTGATTAATTAGTCATTTTGCGTAACCAAATAGCTCCCAAAAAATCTAAAACATAGCAAAGCAATTGATTTATAATTTTCTCAATGAGTGGGTTTTTTTGTTTTTTGTTTATGCAAATTCAGACTGGCTGACAGATACATTCACCGAAACAAATATGGCCTGTTAAATTAAACTGATTGGAATCAAACAAAATTTTATTTTTAGTTTTAGAACCATTTAAACAGCAGTTCCTTTTTTAGCCAGACTAATTTTTGCAGCAAGAGATAAGAGGTTAATTTAAAATTATGACAAATAATGTATATTTTTCAAAAGACTGTCGAGTAACTACGTTAGTAAGTTTATCTCCGATAGATAAGACTCCAGTGTTCAGGTTATACATACAGCTATTTCTACTTTTCCCAAATTAATCTTTGCAAATAGCGGTTAAGAGCAGATGACTCGATGCAAGGGTTCATTCCAGATGATTCCCAAGAGTACATCTCTTCTTTCATGCAAAATTATTTGTACCCGAAAGTGTCCACAACCTCTCTTCCACCACCCCTTCCCTTCCCCCTCTCTTAGAAGAAACCATCCAATCATTAAGTTATCTACAAACCAATTAAAACGCTGCCGCTATAAAATTAATATACATCGATAATAAGAAATTAATATTGTGATAGCAATAAAACAAACAAAAAATTAATGACCGACGGCAGTTTATTTTATGGCCGTTTTCCTCGGCGAAGTGAAGGCCTTCCGTAAGCTGGAAAAGGGTTTTTAAAAAAAAGCAGTTTTTAAAACAAAACGCACTGAAAACGTCGTTTAAAAAACTGCCGTCGCAACACTACCTCGCAGTTAACTGCTCCCTCGTAATATTAACTCCCAAAACAAAAGGCACGGTGGGTTCATGTCAATGGGTAAATGTTCTTAATTACCCTACCAGTAGCGTAATCAGTTGCTAACTTTTCGGAGTTTTGAGTGTTTTTACTCGCCGAAAGCCTCTTGCTTGCTGCTGTAATCGTGGCAACAATTTTAGTTGCCACCCTTAACTGCAAACGTTATCGGGGGTTGTGCTATCATCTGGCGCCATCACGTGATGATGCCAGCAGCACTTCAACCACTGACGCCCACCCCCGTCAGTGATTTCCTCCCTCCCCCGTTTTAAGGGTGTCATTTAGGCACATTCCTTGTTTTATTTTTTCTACCCGCCCATGAATTCCTCTGAGTATTAAAAGTAATTCAAAATTGATAGGCGAAGGAAATGAATATTTAATACCGCGCTAAACGATATTGGGGGCCCCTTAAAAACTATTAACCTTTTATCATGTTGTGGGAAAAATGAGGTAAAAGAGGCAGACCGCAATTGGGACTTGCAGCAGTATTTTTAAATGTTCATTACTTTCTTTTTAGTTATTTTTTCAACCCCTTGCTTTTAATATATTGCCGTTTTTTCCCCTCTTGAATAAAATTTATCCCTACAACTTAGGGAAAAAAGCGATAAATTAGGGAAAATTACTCTAATGACGGGGTGTTACTGGTTTTCCGTTTTGTCGCGAAAAGTACTTTCCAACAAGCTTGGTGTTTAGAGAATCGGTGGATTTTTCATTTTATTTATTTGTTTTTTTTCCTTCAAACTTTTGCGTTTCCTTGCATAATTTCTTACATAATCGTTAGAAAATGACCGTGCTATTGAAGCGTTTTTCAAAGAAAGAGATTAATGTTAATATGAAGAAATTTAAACGTTTTTGAAATTTTTTTTCAAGCAAAGCTTTGCAACTTCTACGCAACGTTGAAAGTAAACTAATTTCTTATTTTATCTCGCAAACTTTGTAAGTCAAGTTTCTCGAAGTTTTAAGGTTACTCGACATTGTTTCAAAAGTGCAAAATGAAACATGATTAGGTTTTTTGAGCAAAAAATTTTAGTGAGGAAACTATTAAATAACATTCAAAAGTATCCCATTAAGCCTGCTTTTCTGTTATGGTCCGCGAAGATCTCTTCTTTCAATAGCTGAAGAAAAAAAAATAATTTTGGTAAAAAGTTATAACACTTCTATTTTTCAAGAAAACTGGCACATTTTGACCGAAATTAATTGATGAATAATGTATTGGCAGATCGTTTTATTATATTTTAAAAGAACTTCTAACTTTTTTCGGAGAGCAGGCTCTCATTTGTATCTTTATCCTTAACGTTTAAACAGATAAACGCTTTTATCTATAAAAAAAGTGCTGAGAAAATATTTTTCTCAGTATTTTTTAATAAATGAATTGTAACTATGTATAATATTAATATAAAGCTGATAATATTCCATCATTAGACTAACTGCTTTTTTTCAATTAAATACTTGTTCTCAAATTTCTTTGTGAAATCCTGTTTAAAAATGGCATAGTCAATAAAGTGCCTGAGGTCACCAAATATTTTGAACATCGCTGTAAGTTTAAGATTTTGGGGTCGAATTTGATTTATTATTGATATCAAATAAAAAAATTAGTTAATTCCTCTTAGATTATTTTGTACAATATATATATATATATATTTATCGTAATTCAAATTATTGTCAGAAATTATGAGTTCAAAGTTATTTAAATTTAGTCTCTCCATGAAATTTTGGGAACCAATTAAAAGTGTGATGTCTCCAAATAATTGAACATTGCTGTCAATTCAAAATTTTGCTTCGACTATGATATAGATTACTGATATTAAATTTTTTAAAGTACTTCTAACATATAAATTTACTAACCATAATTCAAAAAATGTTGATCAAAATGTATTCTTAAATATTAATAATAATTTAAATAAATAATTTGTTAAAAATGTATTCTTAAATACTTTTCGTACATTATTTTCTCGCTGTTGAAAATGTGCATAAATTCAGTTTATGAAAAAACACTACGATATGTCCGTTGACTGTGAGATCTAAGATAAATATCTACTTAAATTAATTTATTTCAAGGTTAAAATCCACAGCTATACACTTAGAAGTTTCAGTTATAATCAATGTTAGAACATGCGGATTGTTCCAGTTTTCAAATGTACGAGATCAATATGTGACCGTTAAAATTCTCTAATTAAAATGTTAATTTAATCTTCGAATGTAGGACTAAATATCTGTACCAGAGAGCCAGATTAATGAAAGACCAAAAATCATTTTTAGGTTACTACAGTTTTGCATGTACAATCTGATTGTGCATCAAGTCATAACACCGGAGTATGTTAACAATTCTCCTTTTAAAATTACTAGATTTATATGATCGTTAATCCTCACAGGCAAAGGGAAGGGCGGATTACTAAACAGGCAAAATACGCAACAGTCTATGGGTTCCTTATCCTTTGGCGACCCCGAGAGTAGTTTTGTGGTAATTTCAAGGTAATCTAATTTTGGGTCTACGTTTGATTTACAGGGACCATGTACTTAAACATATTCAAATTAAGTATTCCTTAAATTTCAGAACATTATTCTTCGAATTTTTTTTCATGTTTTCAAATTTGCTTAGAGATCAATATGGTCCAGTTACTTCGCGGTTGGCTGACTGATTCAGAAGCCAACAGCTCTTTAAAATTTTATATTAGAATATTAAGATTCTATCAAAAATGCTTTGTAAATTTTCTAAATGTTAATCTTTTGCTTATAATTACTTTTTGAATTTTGTTATACACGATTTAAACTTTTTTTAATAATAAAAACAATTCTTTTGATGGTGATCCGCAGTTTAAATGTTTTGTTATTTTAGTTTATCATAATATGTATGACTTAGAAACCTGCATGTATAAAGATTAAATTAAAATCAATAAAAGATATTTGGTGTTGGAAATTGGGGATGTTAAAGGGGGCCCCGAAACTAACATTGCTTAAGGGCCCCCGTAGGGCCTAATCTGGCCCTGGTGAAGAGTAAATTCTTTTTAAGTTGTTAGGTTCTCCTGAAAAGTTAACATAATGTGACTTATGCTCGTCTAGTTCTGAGGCAGAGATGTAATAATTATCGTGATGAAATGGTAGTATGTGCGCTGTCGGTTTTCATTAGTTTTTCCTCCGAATAAGAAGAATTGTTTTCCCACTTTTTAAATGGCGAAAAGATTCCAAATTGAAATTAATGTTTAGCCTATTTATAAATTTAAAAGGTGCTTACATTTTAATATAGCACCGGAAGACCGAAAATTTTCTCTTTATATCTCAAACCAACAGAACTTTTAAGATCAAAAACAGATTATGAATAACTATTATAACTTATAATCGTTTTCTATAGGATTGGGAAAAATGCAAAATTATTGGACAAGAATGAAGGAATAAGAGTAAATTATACAGAAAATTATTATTTATAATTTAGTATTATGAGCGGAAAATTAATAGATACAAGAAATCATGTTGCTAAATTATTAGGAATTTTGTAGAAATAAGAAGGGTAGAAGTAGTAGAAATATATTTCCTTTATAGGACAAAGCTGAATAAAAGAAATGGCGAATCGTATATGAATGTGTTTTTTTTTAATCTTTAAAGAAACAAAAATTTGCATTTTTAAGTTTTCTAAAAAATTCAAATATTGCTTCAATTCCAAAACATATTAAGAATATTTATTAACGATTGGAATTGCACTTATAGTGGGCGGGGCGGCCAAAAACATAGAAATACCTTTCCGTTGTGGAGCAAAAGTCGCCAAAACCTGATAAACTGGATAATTCACATTGAATTCTTAACTTTAAAAAGTTTAATTTAAAAAAATACAGTCTGTGCTTTAGACCATCAAAAACATCAATTTCATCTTCATAAAATAATTAAGCATAATTGCTCCAGTTTCCCTGTTAATCCGAAAAAATACGAAGAAACATCTTTCTCTTAAAGAAAAAATGTGAGAAAGAAGTTGTAACACAGAGATCATCACGTGATGGAGGTGTCTGCAGATCGAGATAGGGGACGTAATGGTCAGAGAAACTGAGAACATAATTGGACCCAAGGCTTTAGCTCAATCCTTGCGGTTGGGTGTGGGGAACTCAGCAATTCCCTCCATTTTATCTTTCGTATTTATCAAGACTTTCAGACCCAATGGTTGCTTGCGATTGAGACATAGTTTTTTCCCCTTCACTTCTTTTGTATCATCACAGTTGGCTGAGGGGAAATGATAAGTAATTTATTTAGGTTCGTCGTTCAGGATCTCTTTATGGAAGGATGTTAATCCATATATGGTTCGACATTAACTTCATGAGCATGTGAAATTTGATACCATATTTTGAAATCTAATCGAGTGCAAAACGAGATCAATTCACATCATGCATAATCAGAAGATACATGTAACAGCAGAATATCAACTAACAACTAACTGCATGTCACCTTCACTGTTCATAGTAAAAAATACGCAGAAATATCTTTCTCTTAAAGATAAAAAGTGAGAAAGGAGTAGTAATTCAGAGATCATCACGTGATGGAGGTATCTGCAAATCCAGAGGGGGGTTCAATGGTCAGACAAACTGAGAATATAATTGGACCCAAGGCTCAATTCTTGCGGGTGTGGGGTAGCTCAGCGATCACGTAAGCTGCTGTCACGCAAATTAATCAATCTCCATCTGAAGGACGCGCATTGAATTTTAAAATTAAATTGGCGGGTACTCTTGTTGTGCATCACATGATCATGTGATATACAGGGTGGACACAAATGAAGTGACTCATTTCAAAAATTACTAAAAAAAACTAAAAATGTTAGAACTACAGTTTTTTTAAAAATAAGAGCGCATCTCAGAAAGTTTTTTTTTCTGATAGAGGCGTTACGCCTTTCTAAATTTGTTACAGCGAGAAAATTCCGTACGCAATGGCTACCGATCAGCAGAAGCCGATGCGTGTTTTCTGGTTTCTTTCTTTCTTTTTTTTTAGTTTTTCTTGAATATCACGAAAACTCTTTAGTTTTCACAACAGATGTGAATTATCAAATTAAAGAGCGTAAAATTCACTACAAATACATGCTTTTATTTTTCTTCCAGTTTTGATATTTTCTCAGATGACGGCTCTGAACAAATTTTTGATTTCTAGTAATTTACGATCCCCTAGACCACCGAAATGGCATGTTACCTATCTGTAAAAAAAAATTTGAGATGCGCTCTTATTTTTAAAAAAACTGCAGTTCCAACATTTTAGGGTTTTTTTTATTAATTTTTGAAATGAGTCGCTTCATTTGGGTACACCATGTATGTAAAATGCATCACAGCTTCCTGCTTTTGGAATATGTTGCACATCGTTCAGGAGGAAGACGAACTTAACGTTACAGCATATCGTAGCAAAGAGTACAGTTAGACGTTAGATTACATGCTCAGTAAATATATGAAGTGAGTTTGACTTAACAAAAATCAATTTCAGTGTTCCATTACAAAGGCGGCTCCTACTATCTCTAAAGCAGCTTCAAAACGAAAAGTTTATTAAAACAATAGAAATAAAAATTAACTAAATCATTTTAAAAGAATTGGATGCGAATGCAACCAAATCAAATATAGCTTTCAATTGAGGAAAGGAATACTATTCTTTTAATTTGTTGAAATCTTTTTTTAAAACCTCAAATTAATACACATTCTGAAACATTTGTTACATACTACAGATTTTTTCTATCATTCATGCATTAATAGAATCCCATGAGTAGAAGTTAATGAAGAAATCATAAAAGAATCTATCACATGATGCATCTCACGATTTTTCTATGAAGAAATAAAGTCCATAATTCCAAGCGTTTATTTATTTATTGACGAAAATTACACCGAGTAATAAATACACAACCTTGATCGTTTCTTTTCTGCAAAGTTTCTTTAAACAATGCATCCATCATCGCTTAATATCAACGATCAGCGCAATATCTTAAATCAATTACATAGGAGAATAAAAAGAAATAGATTGGCGATATTAATATAAAATACTATCGAGAACCTCCAGCGCTTGTAAAAAATATATATTAAATAAATAAATGTGTCTTCCTTATCTCACGAAAAGGTCGGCTTGGCGACTGACGCTGGCGCTGAAAATCACGCCTTCTAATATCCGCATCCTATCACCATTTTTTTCAATACACATAAGTCAAACAACCTCCGAGGAAAAGTGGTTTATATCAAGAAAGAGAAGATTTCAGGTTGATTTAAAATTTTAATATGTGTTGTCATCTCAATTTATATTATAGTGTGTTTTGCTTTGATTAGAAGCAATTCCTATTTGTATATACCTTCTGCATTTGAAAGGCAACCTAAATATGGCGAATGATTTGATTGAATCTAATAGATTTGTTTTGTATTAAACAGGGAATTTGATTGAACCTTTTGAATTCGTTTCGAATTAGAACATGGTTTCTTAACTACGAGGTCATGCAAAATAATATTGGGTACCGAAAGACTTTTCATTTTGCACTTTTCTTTAGAATCTCAATATTTTAAACAAAATTTTAATAGAAAACATAATTTCTTTAAGGTTTCAATAAAATTTGTTGAAATAACATTTTTTATCGAAGTTGTTTTTATTTATCATTACATTATTTATTGATTTATTTTCTGTTTTGGAGTCGTAAAAAATTTTTCTACACAAAAAGAGAGGTAGTAAGTGAGAAAAATTCAAGAAGTAGAAAGAAAAATTTTTTAAAGATAAGTTGATCTTAAAGTTAGATGAGTATAATAATAGTTAATCATAAATCTGAAGAGAATCGTTTAGATTCTTTTATTTCATATTATAAAATATATCATTTGATTATCCTAATAATTATAGAAGGAAATAATTATTAAATAAATCAGTATTATTCCTAAAAAAATGTTATTCTTTAAGAGTAATATTGTAAAGTAATCCAAAATTTAAAAATCCGATTGTCGCTTAATTTTAAAGAGCTTGACTAAGTCAATTTCTAAAGAGAGAAGATCCATTTGATACTTTATATTATTAATAAAGGATATCTATATGTAAAGTAATCATCTATGCTGTGAACATTTTGATCACGAGGGTTGCGTTAAGCTGGTGGAAGTCTCTGTCTTGTAACACTGTAACTTTAGAACAGTTCATAATTTCAACATAACCAAAAGATGATAGTATAATTTGAAATTTATAGCACTGAAAGCTACTTCTTGATTTAAATTTGTCTATAAAACAATACATGCATCACATTTTTCTTCTTTCAATAATTAGTACTTCATTTTCCTATTAGTTTTTCTACTTATGAGAACATTTGGTGTTGTTAATCAATTTTTCCATCAGAAATAGGATTTCGGAATATTTTTGCAGCCGAAATAGGGTCGCATAAGGCAAAAATTCCAAAAGCCCTGCATTTAATAAAAATTATCCCCGAGAGCTTATTATGCATAGAAACCCAACTTATATTGAAGATCCATGATCACTGTCGCACCTAACACTATGCATTCCAATCTAATTGAAAAGAATTTAGTAGAAAGGGCAACAGAGAAGTATTTAAGAACTGTGCTCCTCTAGTGTCCAGAACCCAATCTAAGGGCCCTACTCTATGCCTGCACGATCCTGCTTGTAACCACAACGACCCCACGTTTGTTCAACAACCCGATACCATGAGCAAATATCCTTAACATATGCTGTGGGATACTCACACCTGTAATCACACCTCCACACCGGGATCGATCCTATCGATAATACCGTCGAGAGTGGGCACAGGGAACAGAATGTGACTTACCCCACTCTTTGCCTCGCTCCATCCTCAGTATTCCGTCACCCTTACGGATCATATTTCATGAGGCGGGTAGCCGACGAAAATTTTTAGACGCATATAAAACCCAATCCATTTTGAGTCTTATCTAATCGACCTTCCTATCACTTCAGCACCGGCTTAAAATGCTCTCACTGTGACCCAGATATGATTAATGTTAATCTACCACTCTTCTCTGCTACCCCCTTTGCAGACGATTTCCTTCTGCAAGCCCCCTCCCCATCGCCTGTCCTGGATGAAAGTCGTTCCTCGATCTCTCTACCATCCCCGCCACCACCTCATATCGTCTGCAGCACTAGGGCCTTCCCCATCCCCACTTACCCCACCCACTTTTCTAGACTTATTTTGAGGGGTATCTAGAAGTTAAGTCGTACCCTAAAAATAATAATAAAAAAAAGTGGGAAAAAAATTGGGTAGAGGAATTTCTTAGCATGATAGTCTAATGGAAGAGGAGTTGGTCTTGGCGATTAGACCTCTGGGTTGACACTTCTTAGTGACGTCATAAGGCTGTGATGGAGTCGGAGTCACTTTTAACCTCAGATAGGGAATGACTTGACTTTTTATTTTGGTTGTTGTTTTTGGAGTGATATATATTTATATATTTAGTCGCCTGCTTTTTCGTTGTCCAGAAATGGTGGGGCCATTTGATAAAAGTTGAAATCGCCCTGGCTTTTTATAAGCGGGATGGCTGCTTTAAAATAAAAAGAGTATTTAGATAGTATGGGGCTGTTAAGTGCATGCGGCTCGGCTTCCTATCTCCGTATGGGACAGATTAGCTCATAAATATACTTCCTTGTTTTCCCTGGATATGTTTCGTGGAATTATTAGCATGTATTCGGTTCCGAGACACACACTGATGAGGCTGTTTTCAGCACAAATGAGTCAATAAATTCTATTCCAAAAAGATCCCGTTTTGTTTGGGACTATTTGTTGTTTTCCAAACGATTGCGGTAATTCGAAAAGTGTGTTTTGCAATATCTTGACACAGTTTTAAAATTGGTTTAAATAAAAGAATTTCACTTTCTTTCTAAATGTAACTGCACCATTATTTAGAGACGATCTTGTGAAAAGCACTCTAATGATTCCGAGTTCATTTTTTGGCATGTTTGGCGCAGAAATTCAATTCATGATGCATTTGCAGCATATATTCTGTCCTTGGTTTGAATTCACTTGTTTCCTGAATTATTAGCAAATATTCATGTCCCAAACACGCACTGATGAGACTAGTTACAGAACGAACGACTGAACCAATAAATTCTATTCTATTTTTTTTTTTGAAAAATTATTTTTTAAAACTTATTGTGGCAATTCAAAAATTCCGTTTCGAAATGCCTCGACTCTGTTTTAATTTAGTTTAGATAATGAAATTCCACTTGACTTTCTTTCTAACTGTAATTGCCATCAGCAGGCTTTAGAGAGCTTTAGTAAACCACTTCAAAGCTTCATAATTAATTTCTTTGCATGATTGGCACAGGAATAAATTTATTGATATGTTTAATAAAATTAATTTCCTAGCATCTTTGGCCTAGAAATTTCTTTCTTTGTTGCATCTGAAGCATATATTCATTACGTTACTTAACTTCAACAAGAACGATAACCATCATCGTACCTATTGAATCCAGCACTTATTTTGCTGTTGTTGTTGGGTGACATAATTTAAGAATCATGTTTCTGTCCTTTAACATCCTACATTCTTCTGTTTTTGTCTTTCTTCTTCTTTATTATTATTTATCTATATTTTTCATTCTTCCAAAGACAAGAACTTTTAATCGATCTTGATATAAAACAATGCAAATAGGTCCAAATGCATTTAAAACGAATTAAATTCTGTAATAGTGTCCCGGAAGCAGAAAGTGTTTAAAAGTGCGCGTATGTCGCAGAACAAACACGGTCTTTGCAGAACATTTCATCCTTAAAAAATAAACCACGCGCACACACCAAAAAAACACGATATGTTCTGCAGAACAATCAAAGCGATGCGCTCTTTATGCCATGCCTTCTCTCTTCACGTTTCGCGCAACGCAGCCTCCAGAGATTGGAGCAATGGCAAAAATAACTTTCCTTCATCGCGTGCCACGCCTTCGGGGCTGACGTCACTGGGGATGAAGATCCGAAACAGGCACGTTGAAAGCTGCGTGTACAAGAATGTACTGGAACTACAGAGTTCCTGGAATACGAATATGGCTCATTTATCTAAATGGACCAGCTTTGGACACACATATCTATTTTGCATTTTACTTTGGTCCGCCAAATTTAGACAAACTGCCTGTAGAACATTTCCAACTGTTTGAGGTCATGTTACAGAACACTGGATATAATTCTGCTCCTGGGAATAGTGTAATATAACTCAATAAAATCAATCTAAATCAACGTAGCCAGTGAAATTTACAATAGTTACAATTTCTTCCTCACTCGGGGCCAAGATGACCTATTGATAAGGTCTCGGTTCCGGAACCGGTGGGTCCCTGACCGATTGCACTAGATCCGCCATGTATGTGGGTTCGGTTAAATCTGACATCATGCCCTCCCACTGGGGTGGTGTGGAAGATTGGCGAGATGGTCATCCTTGTTATCTAACCGCCGTTTAAAATTCCAAAATAACCCTCATATTTCTTCAAAACAGGACGTTGATATCTCTTCCTTGCCCAGGGTATGTGGACTAAAATCACAAACTTATCATTCTCTGCATGAACGATAGATGATTTCGCTATTATCAAAATGATTCGAGAGAGGTACTTTTTCAATATTTTATATTATATTTTTTATACATGTGCATACACTAATTTTATACAATCTGTACAAAATGCAAATACTGTGGAGAAACAACTTCCAAGTCACATACTCCATTGATAATTAGTTTTTTTCTTAGAAATATCATTTATTTCAAAAGGCTACTCCATTTTTTCAATTGTTAGTGTAGTAATATTAAAATATAAAATACTACGATGAGTACCAGGATTCGAATATAAACACTAAACACGAACACTAAATACTTAAAGAGTTTTATTCAAAATTTTATACATGACTGTATAAAATAGTTTTCACCTCAGAAACACGTTAAATAATTCTTGGGTGATGTTGAAAATTAGACAAAATCACAATAAAAGTGTTGGATGTCCATGATCGTTTCGTCAACTGAAATGTAACATTTTGATTTTTCTTTAACTATTACAAAAATAAGTCAAAACTATCTCTATCGAAATTTTCCAGTCATTTATCGTTACCAAAAAGTAAGTCAAAGTTATTTGTATACTTAAAGCTAGTCCTTTTTATGATAGTTCTCTTACCAAACCTCAGAACAATTACAGCCCAATTCCTTACCACTCATCACTGAAGACGCCAATTTGGACGATCCAAAACTAGACATAAGAGGAGCCTAATCAACCACCAAAACCGTGCATAAACCAAAAGTCACAACACATTCAAACTCCGAATAACTTCCATATAAAACCCAAGGCCATCAGACACAACTTTCCCAAAACACTACCAACCCAACGATACAGAGAAAGAGAGAGAGAAGTTTTTATTATTGCCTCCACAGAATTTTCGCTATCCAACCCAATGCAGTAGTTACTGCGCCCATTTCTAGGCCATATCTCCTCACTCTAGTTTTACCCGCTATCTTCACTCAGAGAACTACTGTCGTTAAATTTGTATTAAAAGGAAGAATGATAGTGAGCGATAGAGTAAAAATTGACGGTTTTAAAACTGATAGCAGTAACAGCCTCGAGTAACGTATGGTACTGCATGTACCGATGGATAGGTAGCATTCGATATTTCGATTTGATATCGCCGAACGCACCTGGCGGGAAGATCGTTAGGTGGGTTCGATGAGACCAGTGCTCCTCGCTATAATTATCGGACTAATGCTGAGTAATTAGTAAAAAGGGTGGCAGAGTCGCAGCGAGGAGGGTTCTTTAATTGAAATGGCGATGATTGTTGGTCCGTCCGTCTTTCCCTGTCAGTGGAATGGGATGTCTGTATATCGACGATGAAGATTCAACTTGCAGCAGACCGATAGTGATGCGTCCATCGATAAACCATTGAGAGATATTTCGCTGGAAGGTTCGTCTGTGTGGAGGGACATCTATGGATTATTTGGTATGGAACGATTGGTATCTTGAGGAAATTGAAATGGAATTCGTGAGCAAATGAATCGCCATTTTTGTTTCAGGCATTCAGAAATGCCAAAGTTTATGAAGACTGAAGGCAATTAATGAATAAATAAAAGTGGTTGAATGAATATATGAGAAGTAATTAAAGGTGATCTCTGTTGATAACAAAATATTCGTGTTGAAGGAAGCCCACGTGAATATTTATACATAATTTTGATTGCTGAATATTTATATAAATATTCTGATGAAGTCATTCACCAGATTCTTACTTCTTGTCGTTGTCTACTATTATTTTTTACCCTTCCACTTTTTTTCCCCTTTTGTTAATATTTTTATTTATTTTATGAATTATGTATAGTATCCATTTTACTTCGAATTCAAAAGACAAGGCATGTACAGTGGAAATCAACAGCAAAAATTTCAATAGAATATATCAGTTTTCACCATTTAAGATTTAAAAGATATTTTTATTTCTATTTAACAATAGTGAAGAAATAATAATTAAAGTAAAAATTAAGATACGATACACTTTAAAACGTTTTAGTTTAAGATTATCTAGTAAAAGTATCTTATTCGACTCGCCACCGTCCTGTGTAGTATGCTCTATCCGCCGTGCATTTTCCAATTTTAGCTTCCATTCTGCACAAAAAAGATATACTCTGAGGAAATCGACAGCAAATTTTATAAAAAATATCAGCATTCACTAACTAAAAGCGAAAGAAGTTCTAAATCAAATAAGCATAAAACTACAATACCTTAAAACTTGTAATTTAAGTTTTATCGAATAAAAGTATCTTATTCAATTTGCCATACTCCAGTTTCGTAAATTTTATCTGTCCTTTATTTTCCACTTCATTGCATGACAAAAAAAGACATATCCGCTGGAAATCGACAGAAATGTTTTTTTTTAAATGTATCAGCATTTGTTGTTGTGTTGTTGATGATCCTCGAAGATCAGCAGGGCTATATCAGGTCCATAAGCCTGTGCACCCTGAAGAAATCCAAAGTCAATAGAGGATTTGAAACAAGATCCTGTCTGGAAAGCTCCAGGAATGCAAGTGTATGATCAGGTGTGGCCTGTTCTGCAGTATATTTTGGGCAGATCTCAAAACACTTAAAATTATCAGAGAAAGTCAAACTTCTGATATGCCCACTAAGGAAGCGAGTAAGAGTAGGTAAGTAACTACTATTAATTGACTGCAACAGACGCGACCAGACAACATCAGCATTTACTTCTATTTAACAAAAGCGAAAGAATTAAAATTAAAATAAATACAAAATTACGATACTTTAAAACAGTGCAATTCAGGATGCATCTAATAAAAGTATCTTATTCGACTCGGTATTATCCAGCTTCGAAAGTTCTATCTACCTTGCTTTTTCCCATTTACACTTAGGAATAAAAGAAAAGACGTTGTACAGTGTAAATCGACAGCGAAATTGTTAACAAAATATATCATCATTTACTTCTATTACAACATTGGAAGAATTATAATTAATATAAACATGAAACTACTATACTTTAAAACGATGCAATTCAGGATGCATGCAATAAAAGTATCTTATTCAACTCGCCATTGTCCAGTGTCGTAAGTTTTATCTGCCTTGCATTTTCCACACCACTTGGGGCACAAAAGGTGGGAATGACAGACAGGCCCAGTTGAAAACGATAGCAAGGACGAAGAGCCGGATTCCAGTTTAAACAAAAGAGATTCCCGCGCGTAAGCCGAGATGAATCCGAGATAAGGGCCAAGGTTTCACTGTAACTGTAATGACCGAGAGAAACGTCCCTTATCATGGGCAGATCTCCTACTCATTTCCGAATCTCCCATTATATTCCAAAAGATGAGCTATCTTCTTCCAAAACTGTTTCTCTTCCTCGTTCTCTCTATTTCTCACTCGTTCTATCTATCTCTCGCTTTTGATTCAATGATACAAGGGTTGAGGAGTAAGGGTGCTTCTTGCCATTATCAGTTTTACTGTCGGTTGAAACTAAAATAAAATAATGAAGAAGAAGAACAAGAAAAAAATGGTTGAAAAATAAAGAATTGTCGAATGGGCAAAACTGCACGCGATATCTATCTCGTTCTCTGATCTTTTATATATTTTTTTCAGAAAAAAATTCTGACGTTTTATTTCATTTTTTTTTTATTATTTCGGATTCATTCACATTTGTCACTTTTGTACTCTATGGTTCTGCCTTCTTTTTTTGTCTTTTTTTATCATTCGTCGAATTTTTCTTTTTTGTTCGTTTTTTTCTCGAATATTTTTAAAGAGCCATTGTGTTTTTATACTGCTGATTTTAGTCTTTTATTGCTTGTTTGTAGAACGGAAAGAAATGGAATATTTTTTTAACGTTTAACTGTTAAAACCGAAAGAAAAAAAACTAGAAAAAATGAGGGGGTGGGAAAAAAATCCCCGAGTAGGCACTTTTTCTGAGAGTGCGAATGTTTTTATACCTTTTGTGAAAAGTGAGCGAGATAAGGATAAGGGCTGAGATGGAACGATTAATTAACGCCATATCATTAAAAAAGTCAGTAATCGCTGGAATTATCATTAACTTTTATTTTCTGATGAATGCTTTTTCTTGCATTTCATATAGATAGGAATCGGCGAATAATTGCCATTGGTTCGAGTGGGTATTGATTAAAAAAATTAAAGATTAACAATGATATTCCGAATAATTTCTTATTGAAGGAAAAACATTATTGTTAACTGGAGGATGACG
>BGPR01000426.1:491281-510250 GCA_013235015.1 Araneus ventricosus | reverse complement strand
GTGATGGAAGTGCAACCATGTTGGATAATAATAGTTACTAATTGTATTAGCAGATCGGTTTTATGAATAAATATATTCATGGGTAGATTTGACTAGAATTGCTTACGTATAGAGACAACATAAGCGTGTGTGTGTAGCACACAGTCTGACCCATTGGTTTTTTTAAACGCTTTTAATAAGTTCGAAATGCTTCATGTTTGTATGTATGTAAGGTTGGAATTTTATGATAGATTTTTCACTCACTTCTTAATGCACTAGAGTTCTGAAATTTTGCATATTTATTGTGTCTTTATGACAATGCAATATTTTAATAATTTTAGAGCTCTCAATTATCAATTTTAAAAAAATCGCAAAATTACATTTGCTCTCGGTAGGTTTCAGCGGCGCCATCTATAGTATTTTTTAGAACTATTGGTAAAAGCGTTTTTTTAAAAAAAGTTTTTTACACATCTCTTGTTAAATTAATAATGAAAATCTTGCTGAATTCAGAAGTTTAGGCAACAACAAATAAATGCAACTTTATTCAATAGCCAAAGAATCAATAATCATTTTGATACCTATGTATGCAATAAGCATCAAGTTGACTGTAGACGAAACAACGTACAAAAAGTGAACAAAAGCTCCACAAAATGTCAACCATCTTGCCCGAGGTGTGATCTTGGATGCACTTTATATCTCGGAATCATACGCTTTCACACTTCCGAACGCGAAAAGCCTATCAGCAGCAGATTCTTATAAGGGGTGGCATTTCCGACCCTCCCTCCCCCAAACATCGTCTGAAAGCGTTATCAGGGTCGACCCAAATGGATTTCGCATGTAAATACTTCGACTGCATCTTTATCAGAAAGGAGGATTAATATATATTTTTTTCGTCCATGTCTTATCTTCTTGGTATAGTTGGCGAATAGACTGCCTTATTCTTCCCAAGTTATCTTCGGTGAAGCAAAACCACAAAAGCAAAAAATTGTTTTTGATGACATTTATATTTTATTTTCCATTTCCAGACCGACCGAAGATATTTACATGACTGAATCACTATTCTTCATTTTGACAAATATGTCGATATTTTTTCGTTATATATTTTTGGTGTAGTTTTTATTTGATAAAAATATGTGTGATATTTAAACTGAACAAGTAATGGCATTTCTAGCTGTTTTAAATTGTATCTATCGATGCATGGATTGGAATTTGGAGGGATGATAGATTTGTCATGCGTTTATTAAATTTCTTCTCATGCAGAATAACTTGTTTAAAATTTTGCGTAAATAGCAGAAAAAATGGAAAATATAAATAATCTGATAAATTATGAAATAATAAAATTATCTAAATAAGATCTTTTTCATTGTAATATAATGCCAAATGAGGACATGTGAAAAATATTGATGTCTCGAATATTTTAAGGTACCTGATTCATTAAATATTTTTATTTACATAGTGAATGAAAAGCCTTAACTCGTTTGTCTTAAATAATATTTAAATATTTTATCTATCATAAAAGATGCATTAAATGTTTTTTTTTGTAAAAATCTAACTTTAACTTAATGCAAAAAGTATTAAAGTGCTATGAGAAGTTTAAACATGATGAGTAACATTAATGACCAATAATCTGAAATATTTCAGAAATTCCATGTCATAAAACTGAAGATTTATTATAATTTTTTTAATTTCCAAAGGACATTTTTACTGAGTGTGGCTCGCTGCAGACGATATGTTTCCTTCACTAACAAAGGATTTTACTCCAGTGACGAATCAAACTGTCTAAAGTCATTTTAAAAAAAATTTTATCTTTATAATAAAAGGTACACTATGTTTCTCGCAAAAATGTAATTTTAATCGGTTTTAAATTTTTAATAAGATGGTATGGGAAGTTTATACAGGATCAGGGACATTAATAACAAAATAAAAATGCGTTCCATTTACTGAAAATTTCATTTTAGATGCAATCATTTTTAATATTGTTTTCTCACTACAGACTATAACTTTTCCTGACAAAGAGAAATTTTTACTACTTTGAGTAATCAAACGAATTAATTAACTAATATGCTTCTTTTCAGCTTATAATCCTTCTTTAATCAATAATAAGCATTAAACAATGAAATTTTCGATGTACGAATTTCTCAAAATTCTTTCTCCATAAGCAATTTCATCTTCCAGATCAATTATCAAGTAGAAGAGATCAGGCATTTAATCCATACATTAACATTGAATAACACTGGGCTGGCAATATTTATTATCCCAATTACTCGTAAATATTAGATGATTATCTTAACATATTATGCTTTGAAACAGTTTATCAAAGTCCAGTTTTTTTCGAATAGGGTATCTTAAATCCTCTTGCTACTTGAACAAAAAATGTGTCTGGATCTCTGTTGCATTGTCAGTACATTAACATCTGTTTTTCGTGTATAATGAAGCTTATCTTAAAGAAGCCTTCGAATGCGTAAACAGGACAATTAGCAAAGTTTTGAGCGCGCAAAGGATAACGCACCTCAACTTTATCTTCCAAAAACAGAAAGCTCTTCATATCGCGAGTTTACAGGCGAAAAACTACATAAATAAGAACTCGAGCATGTAAAAAATGTGTTATTGTGCGCAATTTTTTGTTTATTTTTTCTCATAAGCAAGGCTTACAAATGTTCAAAAAAATTCCACTTCCAAGAAAAAAAAAAGAAATGCTATAAATGATGTTGTGTTTGAAAGAATTCTACTTTTTTTCAAGAAAGATTTTTTCCGTACTGTGTACGTTTCGAGTACAATCTTTTTCTTTACTCTTGTTTTCATACCTGTAAGAGCAATTTAATCTCACGTTGTTTATCTTTCTTTATTTGGTTCCTCTAATGAAAAAAAATCTTGTAAAATAATATGAAGGAAATATGATTAAAAATACAGTAATTGCTCATTTGTGTGAATCTGTAAGCTTATAAGGGCGCAAATAAAAACAAAATGCATTCTGCAGAAACTGATTTAGTTCTTTTTTTTTATCAAAATAAATATAATTTTTTTCAATGAGTTGTAAGTCTCGAATTGCTGTTGAGATATAAGCAAATGACAATTATAATGTTGCAAATGTATCATTCTTTGAAAATTATTTTATTTCGTTATTGTCTTCAAATAATTTTTACCGATGCATGTTAAATATTCAATAAGGCTTGTTTAAAATAAATTTTATATAATTATTTACATTTATCATCGAAATTCTAAACCGATAAAATCAAATAAAACGAATATATTTAAATAAAAACTACTAAAACTGAAATTTGTTTTTAATGTTCTTTGTTACAAAAAAAGAATTTAATGATATTTCATGCACTACCGAATCCCATTATGGCTATCTTACAGCTTCTAAACTAAAAACTATATTGATTTATTTTGAAAATTATATTGATTTTTATTAAATTGCATACTTTTCTTTTTTAAAAACTTTGTATTAAGGATGAATATTTTTTAAAGATTACTTTCAGTGCAACAGAAATCAAATATTTTCTCATATATTTTCTGTAAAGATAATCATAATTTTTTTTCTCCTGTTAGAGTAATGGTGTTTCGATTGCAATCAGAAATCTTAAACTTCCGTTGAGTTATATAAATTGGATATCTCTTGTGTTCTATCATGTCAACAGAAATGGCGCTTAACGCTGCGAAAAATGTGTTTCCGCGTCTAACAGTTGAGCTTATGAATGGAGGATGACACATTGAACACTTGTAATCCGTTAGGAGTTTTAAAGTTACTCTGGACTTCTAGCTCATTCTGTATATTCAGAATATTGCAGAATGTTTGAATACACTAAACAATATTGTAAAAATGTAACATGTGTGCTTGCTTTACTTGAGTGTTCAAGATACTAGACGTATGACCTCATTTAAAGTATTTCTGAAAAGAAAAATTGAAACTATCACATTTGCATACACTCTTAATGATTATAAATAGGTAAGAGTCTATTTAAAATCTTGTACATTTGAAAAGTTTAAATTACCAGTTTTTTTCAATTATGCATTTCAATTAGAAATAGAAATGTGCACGAAAAAAATCTCCTCGCATTATAATCAAAGGATATATTGCTTTATTTAGTAATCTATGCAATTTCAAATTATTGAAGAAATCTAAATAAGAGTTTATAAATATTTGTTCGAATTCTGTATTTCCAACTGCAAAGTGACGCAACAGGTGGAAATCCCGTTAAATACGTTTTGCCATAATATGGAGGTACTATATTTTTAACAAAAAAGTAATTAGGTCACACGTGACATCTGTCTGATCAAGGACAAGAGAGATTTCAGTTTCGCTGTTAAAAAAATAGAGAAAACTTTCCAGATATTGTCCAACTTTTCAGTTTTCCTCATATATTTACCTGAATTCCTATTTCAATTAACCTAATAACGCAAAATTTATGTATTAACTGTCATATAAAATAGGACCTTTTAGAGGGTTTTTTTTATTCTTTCGTGAATTTTCTGTCATAAAAAAAAAGAAAGAAATTAGCGGCCTCGCTTTCATTTGAAAAATTTGTCATGATCTGAAAATTGGACAAGAATAAGGAAATGGAGAATCTATCATTGAAAAAAACAACGTTAAATAATCTCTCTTTAACTGAAAAACAGGGAAATATCTAGAAAAATTTATCCATTATTTTTTTAAAAGTGAAAGTGATATCTTCCGTGTCCTTCATCAGACAGGTGTCACGCGTGACCTAATTATTTTTTTAAATTCAAAATATAGTACCTCCATAACTTGAAAGAATTTATTTAATGGGATTTCCACCTATTGAGTAATACCAGATTGTAACGCTAAATGCTTTCCAAACTATTTTTATAATCCTCTTCGCAACTCGAATTTTGCTTCGCATTGCAGATGGAAATAGAGAATTTGAGCAATTGTTTATAATGTATTACTTTAATTTAAGCTCTTATTGAAACATCTTAAGTCACAAATTCCTAAAACTGTTTTTGCTTATTAATATTAACAAAGCTCAAAGTAGAAAGGGGTTCAGAATGTTTAAGGAACTTTTATGCTATTTTGCGTGGTATTCCACCCCCGCCTTTTCTGATTTTGGCGACCAAATATTAAGAAACCTAGATCTAAAATATTTCATATTAAAATTTTATTGCAATTTCTTTATTTTTCATTAAATTATGAACATCTTTTCATGGAAATTCTTAAAATGTTTTAACAAAAATCTAAACGATTGTATTGTTGTATTTGAAAAATTTTGAAATAATTATATCTTAACTCATCAAAAAAAATATTCATGTCTTATAAAATATTCCCTGCATGCAAACATTGTGTTACCAAATTCTTTGCAATTCCATAATAAATTTCCAAATCTTCGAAGATAAAAGCATTTTAATGAATAATTTGTTTCATTAAACATAATCGAATTTCGAAAGCCGAACTCAGCTTTTAATTAATACTAGTTTTTAAAGGCCTCTAATTGAAAAAGTCGAAAGATCGTGACAATCTATTTTATATTAGTATATTAATGCTAACTATTGTGCCGAAAATCGAGTTTTATATTCATCTGCTCTAGAATTCGTCCGAAATAAAAACTCAGCAATTTGAGATTCACCTGACTATTTTATTCAGTTTCAGTTTTATCAGTTTATGTTCTCTCTTAAGTCGTCGCATTGTTAGATCTGCTTTCAAACCATTTTTTTCTCTTTTTTCCAATTTTCCCTCTACTTTTCAAAATTATTCCTCTCTTTTTTTAAACATTCAGAAATTAGCGAAAATACAGTTAGAATCAAACTATAGTTCTAGAAAAAAATTGCTAATTTATCGAAGTAAACATTACAGATTTCTTTCAATATAGATTCTTTTGAAAAAAGACTGTGAAAGAAATCCCAGTTTAATTTATTCTTTATTTAATTCATCATCGCATTGGTTATTTATCATTCGTTTTCGGAAAATCCTTGCTTTCTCATCAGCCATAAAATTTATTTTATTTCGTTTAATTTTACAAATAAATTATTTTGGTCTGCGAAATAAATTCCGATTTAAATCATTCTTTATTTAATTCATTATCAGATTGTTTATTTATCATTCGTTTTCTGAAATTCTTTGCTTTCTCATCAGTCATAGAATTTATTTGATTTGATTTATTTCCCCTAATAAATTATTTTGATCTGTGAAAAAAAAAAATCCTGTTTAATTCTTTATTTATTTCTCACGTTACTTAAGTAACATTCATTTTCAAAAATCTTTGCTTTGTGATATACCGTATTTGACTTGATTTAAATTCGTCAGTAAATTATTTTGACAGCAGACAATGTTCAGACAGCAGATATGTAAAACTAACTGACGTATTAATGCCTCATAATTTACTATTGTGTTAATTAATTTTATATTTCGCATCAAACATGTTTTTCTCCACTTTCAAAAAATTACGCAATTCATTTTATTTTTATAAAAGAAACCTGCTTCATAGTGCCACCAAAAGTTTAAAAAGAATCGTTTTCCTCCACAGAATCGAAAGATCTGGCGATTCGAAGAACTCAAAAATTGAAAGCTAAAGTAAATGTTTGAAAACAAATGTTCTTGTCAACGGAAAAGAAGAGGAGATGACTACTGAAAATGTTTCAGTCAGCTCTAACCTCCGTTGAGTTCGATAAACATCATGAATGTTGTGTGCGATACAGCCCAGGGAAAAAAGAAGTCGGTCCAGTGATACATCATTGTGGAGACAGCTCGGGTGCTGATTCTTCTAAGGAGTCTGTCCACAAATTGCGCTCCGTATTTCCAGATTCATTACGCACAAGGAAATTTTCTTCTCCATTACTGATATGCAGAATCGCTTGAAACATTTTACAGGCCATAAATACCTTAAATCTTTTTAATTATACATATAGGCAACACAGGCAACAACTTGAAATTTTGAGAAATTGACATTTGAAAGTTTATTTTCGCGCTGGAAAGTCCAGTTAACATCACTTAAATTTGAAACTCATAAGCAGTAGAAGAGTTTGTGTTACTTTGTAGTACATAAAGAAGTTGATTCTCATTCATAAAGGGGCTAACTTAAAAAAATCAATTTTTGTGTCCCTTTTGAATTGGGCCGTTAATATGATATTGAATTTAAAAGCCTTTCTAAATAATACAATTTTGATTGAAACAATAAAATAATCTCTATATATTAGAAGACAGAAAACTAGTTTGAAAATTAAAAATAAATTATTATTTAATGTGAGAAAGGCGCTTGATATGGTTTCACTTGCTACCACATGACTCAATACCTATCGGGATAAATCATTTTATTTCATATGATTAGCGCTTAATTGAAAGTTTGTAACAAAATTTTCAAGTTCCTCAGTACATTTAATGATGAAATATTTAAATCTAATTTCGAAATGAGTATTAAAAACTCTGCTGGTAAAAAATATGGTAGTAGGATATATATAAAATAAACTGATTAAGCAAAAGTATTATATTTCACATTAACGAAATGTTTATTTAACCAATTATTACTATTAAGAAATTCAACATTTCATATTACAGGAATACTTTTAAATAAAGGGAAATTAATTTTTAAAAGAAAGCTAATAAAAAAATAAATTAACATGCATTGCTCTATTTTAACAAGTAATATCAAAATCTGAAATTCTTCTTCAAATTAAGTTTGAACTTTGAACTTTCCTTAATTATAGATTTAATTAATTTTCATAGTATATCATATTAAGATCAATTCTCCATTGTTTTCAGACATTCTATCAATACTAATCTCTGATTCATAGTCACAAAAGTAAGTGAAGAAAAATAATCAGCAAAATATTTAAGCCGTGAAATTCTTAAAACCAACAAACAAAAATAATCTAACATGCTCAACAAGAATTCTTTTTATAGATCTGTATATAACGTTTGAATGCAGAGTTTTCCTGAAAAAATATAAGCACAACTGGGGAAACAAATCTCCCGAGCATATGACAGCTTCTTCGATGTAAATACCTTTCTACTGCCTGAATACCTACTTGGTTGGAAAAAAACACATGTAGGGGAACAAGGAAGAAAACAATTCGAAGGACTTTGAAATGCTTTAATCCTCGATCTTCCAGCGGTTTTTATCTTTTCGGTGTGAAAATGTGGGCTTTTCCGATGTATAAGAAACGCCTACGTATAAGTATAAAAAGTTTCACTAAACTAAACAAAACCAAATAAAAACTTACAAAATCAAGGAAAAACAACATGTACTTCAGCAACAAAGGGAATATTTGAGACACGGTTTTTAAGTTGCCATAGGCAGTAGAAAAAGTGAAAAAAAGCGAAAAAAGGAAACGTTATAATATTTCCGGTTTATTATAAAGGCACTGATCTAATTTTTACATCGGAACGCCAAATTTTATATCGTGCCACCATGTTTATAATGGTTGAATTACTCTTTGTAGTTTGAGGTATAATAAATCGGGTAGTTTTATTCCTGATTAATTTATTTTTATTACGCATTTGCGATTACTTACGTATAAAAGTAATAAGTTTCCGAATTAAAACATATATGAAATAATATACTACTATAGCATGTAATTCGAAAAAATATTCATTCAGATATTCTAAACTGTCCCCTTAATTAGATGTTTATAAAAAGAATATTCCTGTTTTTGTATTAAGTCTACCTTGTAACGTGAGGCTTATTATAATAAGTTTTAACTTATAAAGTAGATTTAAACTCTTCAAGATAAAATTTTGTGGAGCCGATTGGTTTAAAAGAAGTTAAGTGGCACTGTAAACCTAGGTTTCATAGTTCTATCACAAGAACATGCCTTACTCACATAAATCTTTAGTGCCATTGGGGTTTCTTAAACTTTCTTCAGTAGCCACTTGATTTGTTTTTTTGGTTTTTTTTTTGCCTAAAATAATGACATTTTTCATTATAAACATTTTTTTTTTCAATTTCCTAAAGTCGTTCAGAAGCAACGCATGACACAAATAAGTAATAATTAAACTGAATAATTGTTAGTTTAATTAAAATAAATTATTTAGAAGAAATTTTAATGAAAGAAGCCTATTAATTATTTTTAATGTTATCTTCCTGACTTCAGTTGGTTCCTGCACCACCTGTGCCTTAAGCAATTAATAACTTGATAGAAATTAGAATATCCATATTTTACGTGCACCGAAATTTGCAAACGCTGATCACACTTCTATTTTGGATCTTTAAAAGAGCCTCAATTACATCATCCTACGCAGTTTCCTCATCTCACATCTATTACATCACCGACAGAACCTCAATTACTAGACCACCCCTTAACAGCCACTTAACACCCTTCTTTACCGACACAGCAGGAAAAAAAGACCCACCAATCCCTTGCAGTAAACTTCCCACAACAGGATCCTATTTATAGATCCCGTTCCTGTCTCTCTCTCTCTCTCTCTCTCAGTCTTGATTGACTTCACAAACTGATGCAGGGAAGAACTAGCTGAATGAACAGTAGCCAAGCTGCGAATCACTGGTAATCTTTTTATCTGAGTTGCCATCTAGTCACGGGTCCGTAACCGCTTGGCGAATCTCCCGTAGCCAAGTGCGGACCAGCTCATTAAGGGCGTTTAAGAGCTGTTTGGGAAAAGATGTTAGTTTGTAACGGAATACCGTTTGGAACGGTTTGGCTGCTGTAGGTTTTTCGATGCAATCTTTTGCGGTGGGTTTGGCGACAAAAGAAGACTCTGGGTTGAATACCTGGGGTTTGATAAAGCAGTAAATGATGCTTGGAGAGAGTGTATTTTTGTGACTTGTGGATTTTGTCCTGGATGTGGAGATAGTTGAGGAGGAAGCTTCAAATTGATGGCGGATTTTTTTCAGATGCATACAAATGATGCGATGAAAGAAAAGTGTAAAAAGCAACAAAAAAAGGAAGGAAAAAAAGTTGAACGAATAACAAAAAAAAATGCGAACTTAAAAATTAAGAGAAAAACTAGACATCTCTTTTGAACATGCGAATGAACTTTTAATAAGAACTGTTAATGTGACTCTGCGTGGTGCATATGGACGGAAAAATGAAGAATGAATAAAAACTGAACCGGAAATGTAATTGTAGCTGATATTGTAAAAAAGTGTCAAAATCAAACAAACCTACTATTGCGAAGTTTGAAGGGCAAAATAATTTGAATTTTAACAGCGTTAATTGGGCGTATTTATATAATACCACGAAGGGTGAAAAGAGTATTGAAATGGCATGAAAAAAAATCAAAATATATTGCTTTTTTCACCGAGATAAAACAATTAATAGTTAATGTTTAAAAATTGATTTTCCAAGCGAAAAACTTTAGTTTTCAGCTAATTTTGTTTTATGAGTTTAAAATATTTTATAAGTGTATATGGTATGCTAAAATACTAAAATTTTGTAAAATTCTTTTATTTTTAAAATTTTGGGAAGTATAGATTTAAGTCTTTTAAGGAATAAATACTAAATACTATAGATTAACATGCAAGTTGGTAGTGTATGATGATATACAACAGGAGGTATTTCTGTAAATGAAATATTTTATGCTTTATTATGTATTAATCATAAGAAGCATCCATCTTGCTTATTGATATTTTAAAATGCCTTACTTCCTGTTGTATGCCTGACTTCATTAGAATTTCGTATTTTATCTTTATTAATTGTGTAAATTGGTTGCAGTCCGTTGTTACCTCTGAATTTGAATACTTGCCATGTCATTTTTATCCTTTTTTTGAGTCTTCAGTAGCCTATAAACGAAAAAATAGACGAGGCATCGAGCAATTTATCATATAAAGGAAGAATTATGTTTAAAACCATAACTTTTTTCAACAACTTTTTCTTCAAACTACTTAGAACCATTATTCGACAGAAAATTATTGTGGTCCCGAAATTGATCTTTATTTTGCGTTGCGAACAAAACCATTGTAACAACTGGTTAAGAATCTTCTATTTTCTTTCATTTTCTAACCTCTCAGCTCTCCATTACTATCTCTGAATTTGAATAATCATCACTTGTTATCACAATAGACTAGAAACTGAGACATCGTACGATTGGTCATAAAATTATGCAAGAATATGTTTTAGAACACATTTGATTTTAATATTTCTTTTTTATTTAAAACCAATAAGAGCCATAATTACATAAGAATATTTTTTAAATTTTTTGCGTTGCCAACAACGCAGTAACAACTAGTCAAAAATCTTCTAGTTTACCTTAATCCGGAAACCTCTTAGATATCCGTTACTACCACTGAATTTGCATAATCATCATACTATTATCTCAGAAGCATGGCGTCCACAGTAGCCTAGAAACGGAGACATCGACAAGACATCACTCAGCTGATCTTGAGTTGTTGGCCGACAACTCTGTAGTGAAACCCCAACAAACAGATGAGCCTAAAAATATTATCTCCGTCGGACTGACACGGCCTGATAGACAGCCCTCCTTTCATCATCATCGTACCACGGATGGCGATATCGAATAGAAAAGAAAATTTTCACTCTATCACAGCGATGATAACACATAATGTAAGAGAACGAAGGGAAATACGAAAACGCAGCTCCCTCCCTCTTCCGAATTGGGGTATAAATATATATCTATATATATATAATATCTTTGTGAGAATATGATGAATCATGGAGTAACTGAACTAATCAGCCGTGATTATCACTCTCTACCCAGCGCGTATTTTTTATTCGTTTTTTATTTTCCTACGAGACACCATGTAGGGAGGGGTGGAAAAGTCATATTTTGCTTCCTACCCCCCTCACACGTTGTATCCTATCGTAGTTTTCCCAATTTTTTCCAGTATTTTTCCTGTCTTGGAAATTCTCGGCCGATAAAAGGTGGGCTGATAAAGGAATCATGTGACTTTTTTTCTGTTCCTTGAAAAGGGACGTAAGTTCCGTTTCTTGGATCTGCCATGAATCCAGGACATAATCGTGTTTGAAAACTGACATTCGTATTATGTTGGGATTTATTGCAGTTTGTAATGGAAATGTGTAGTTATACGTGATGAAAAGGAAGATATTTATGTATTTGATATGGTGATGAGAATTCAAGTGATGGAAATTCGATATACTATATTATTATTTCTTGTTTTATTCGTGTATGAGACAATATTTAGGTTTAATTTGCTATTTATTTGAAATGGGCTTTTAGTTAAATTTTCCGAGAAGGTACAAGAAAAGTTTTGGGTACTTTTAATCTGTGGGTTGAAAATCTTTATTATTCTAAACAGATGATACTTCATAAAAAAGGTACATATGTACTTGATATGGTGATAAGAATTTGGGAGATGGAAATTGTATACACTTGATTACTTTTATGAGATAGCATTTAGGTTAAATTTGATATACATTTGATAAGGATATGAAGTTATATTTCTCAAGAAGTTACGAGATTATTTTTGACTCCTTAGTTAAAGAATCTTTGATCTCTTGAATAGTTACTGGATTATTCTATATGATGTAACTACTTTTTTCAATTATATAAGAATCTAAAAGAGACCTGAGGTATTTCAAAGTGTTTAAAGGTTTTTTCTCTCTTGAATAAATGATTTCATTAGAGATTTTCAATATCAAAAATCCTATACAACGATGAAAGAGCCGGATTCCTCAGTGGTAGCGGAGGGGATAAGGAGTTAAGATATGATGAAAAATTGGCGTTTAAATTAAAATGCAATTTTTTATAGAACTACTTATAGTATATAGTCATTTCGATGTATTTTAACACTTTTTCAAAAGCGAAATATAATTGTTTTGAAACAAATTATACGAAAGGAATTTCGTCGATGAAACACATCGAGAACACTGTAAGGCAATACGACTTCCTTTATGAAACTAAAGGTAGGCACAAAAGTTGCAACAACATGGTATCATTAATAGGATATTCAAGTTATCATGTCACGAAGTGTATATATTTTAAACCACAATGTACTAATTTTCTCTATAAGAAGCGTGTGATTCCATGCAACTTTCAATTTCTTTCTTAAAATTTTAGTAAAAAATTCAGAAGAATAATCTAAACAATTCAATAATTTGCATGCGTCCTTTTAAGACAAAGAGCAAACTTTAAAAGTTTTCTTTAAATTCTAAAAAAACATTTTCTACAGTGTGTCTTTTTGAAGAGTAGTTTGGAAAGAATTACTATTATTTCAAATTTTATTTTTAAGTATCATCCCTTTTCTTGAAAATTCAATTCAATATTTCTGGGGGGGGGCCCTTCATTCTAAGCTTTTATAGTTTTTAATTGAGCGGCACTGACGCTACGCTTATTATCATAAATGATGCTAAAAAGCACCTGGTGTATTTAACAAGATACCGATTCCGGCCTAGGTTCTCGTGATGAAAAATAATTTGATGATGTCAAGATAAACATTCGTGCAACAACACATACAATAAGTAGGAATATTGCAGACACTATAAACTGTACACACTATTCTATTGATTTGTCACTTTTATCATTTTTATATTTTCGAGGGATTTTCGATTTACCTGAATTTATCATTCATATTTTCAAATTTAAAAATTTCAGCGGGAATTAAATATTTTACGATGGAGGAGAGCTGCTGCACTTTTAGTGTAACTGATGATTAACTGGAATTAACTGATTAATTTTAAGTTCATTAGATAATTTCATTATAAAGAGAAATACTTTTTTAAATGCTTCTTTTTATTCGATGTAACAAAATACAATAGACTCATTACTACGAAAATTTAGAATTTTAAAAGTTTTATTATGATATACTGTGAAACATCAGCTTTAAAATACTTAAAGGTAAATTTCTTGTGCTAATAAATTATTAGATAGTGATTTTCAAGTAAGCAGAATAGTTATGGTTAAAATATTTGGGAATGCTTTCAATACAACTTTTTCTATTTTCTCACATACAACCTGTGGTCATAAATTGTGTATTCATTTTGAGGCAACTAAATGTTGTCAGTTGACATGCATAAGAATCCGTCACTCCGTGTTCTAAATCAGAAGATGACAAATCAATGTCTTGGACATTTCAAGACATGCTTTTTGTATAAAATATGGATGCATTTTCAACCGAAACAAATAGTTAAAAGTTATACTATGAGATTAACCTTCAGATTATGGGATGATGAAATCTCAAAATTTCTTTAAATCTGGTATTCTGGTATGGTAACCAGAAAGTGCATTCCCCTTTCGTAGTCCTTGGTAAATAAGACGTGTGGTCCGTATAGGCCGCCTGTGCAGTAATTTATTCTTACCTTCCCTCAATTACCAATAAATCCACCATCATGCTTGGATATAAAGGAGTAAAACTATCTACATCAGGATTGAAAGGCAAACAAAATAGTTACATTGGGAGAGGGGAAAAGAAATTTAATGGCGTGGTGGAACAGTATCTCTACATACCATACACAGAGAGGAAATTCGTCTGGCACACCACCTGTATTGCCTTCAAGGGAGATTAATAATGATGTATAATTAATGATCAGGGCGAAGTAGTCTTACAATATCGGTTGCTAGGAAAAAAGAGAAAACGATACCAAAGCTTAAATTAGGAGAATCGGCACATTGTTCTATGCCTTCTTTGCAAAACTTCATTTGAGCTAACCATTGCCTAAGAGGAATATCATTTGTTAAAATGTAGCTAAAAGTATCTTTTACCCATTTAGCTACTGATTACCACCATGATTAAAGCCCCTATCGTCAAGGGGTAACTACTCCACCACATCACTCCTCCTTTTGGCTGTAAATTATGAATCCTTTTAATTATCAAACCATCGACAATCTCGTACAAAACTCATCATTAAACGGGTTCCAAAAGGATGCTCCCATCCCCTCACAATTAAGGCATCATATTTTCAACCCATCTCCATCCTAACAATTTCATCATCGTCATCAAAAAGAGCCTACAGAATTACCTTAATAAGCTCTCCTTTAATACCACTCTCCTCTATTCCCCCTCTTTTCAGACGATATATATCCCACCACTCGTCTCGAAGATCACCTTAAACGATATAAAATCAGGGAAAGGGAGCTCCAGGGGCCATTAGAAGTGCCGCATCTGATAGGTTGCCATCAGGGAAAGGGGGGTCGGGGCAAGGGGTGGGGAGGAAACCTTATCAGGCTGGACTATCGAAGGGGGGGTATGACTAGAGTGTGGAGGGGGTGTCGTGTTATCAGTGTCCACGGAAGAGGAGGGCCCACCTTTTGCCAATCCATCCATCATCGGTAAGGCGAGAAAGACCAAGAGTGTCGTATTAAATAGAGCAAGGATAAGGCATTGGTGACGGGGCGGGGTGATTTTCTTCCGTGATTTCTTCCAGGGATGATTGGGTGCTCTGAGCTGAAGGTGCCAAAATCGAAAGTTCTTGAATTTGGAATTGCAAGCCAATTAGTTTGATTCATGTGCAGCTGAAGCTGATTGCAAATATTTCCTATTCAGACTTCTGCTGCATTTGATAAAAAATTTCTTTATTTTCTTCCGTGAGTCTTTCAAAGGATAATTGGGAATTTTTGGTTGGAGGTGAAAAAATTTTAAGTTTTTGAATTTCGAATTGAAAGTCAATTATTTTGAGTGATATACAGAGGCATCTGATTGCAAATGCTTCCTAACCTGACTTGCGCCGTAAATGGATATAAATTTGTATCGGAAGTGTTTTAGTTAGAAACGACTAGAAGACACGATTACATTTCGGTTTTTAATCCAACAAGAAATGATAAATTTTGTGGTCGTGAAAATCTTGAATGTCCGTGTATCTGTTATATTCTTCAACTTTGTCAAGTAAAAAAAATTTATGATAGTGCACACAGGAATTGTTTCATTGAATGTTATCACATGAATATATTTACTAACTTTCTATAAATCTATCATCGGTTAATGGCTCACTGACCTATTCGATCCTCCAACTAATATGCCTACATGGGGGCGCAGAAAAACTTTTCAGTGCATATATAATGTCATAGAATCTGTTTTGAAGCCTAAATGAAATGGCTAACAAAAGTAAAGAATGACAACTTCTGATATATAGGAATCCCTACAATTTCACTTAGTTACCAAGGATAAAATAATCGAAGCTTTCATGTGGTTGCTAATCTAAATTATGTTCAATATATTTTAAGAGAATTTAGAGCAAAAAATGTCAATCACACACACAAATCAAAGATACCATGTTTATTTGCTCATTTAATCTAGTTGTAAATAAAGTGGTCTGATTTTCGAATTTCGATTTGGAACACTTCAAATATTGTTTGAGGGAGGGGAGGAGAGGGAAAACCTGGGGCAGCTTTTCAAACCTGGGACTGAACCGGCTGGTCTAGGACTAATATTCACATAATCATTGACGTTAATGGTAGTAAAATCTTAGAACGGAAATAAATAATTGTTAATGAATTTCTTTTAAAGTTAGTCCACCGTCGATTAATAGCACTTCAGAAAAATCAAGCAAAAAAAAAATTTTTTTTAATACGTCCTTGAAATTCGTTGACGTTTAATAAGGATATTTAGGAATTCTTAAGCTTACTTTTGTAATATGTATAAAAATCTTAAGTGTATATTAAGATATTCTTAAGCTTATCGCTATATATCCTTGAAATAATTAAGCATAATGAATCTCTTCCAAACTAAAAAAAAAGTTACCAAAGTGAATGAGCTACCGATACAAAACAATAAACTTTTTTTCATTATGCGTGTATCTCTTGATAAGTAGGCATTGTCCAAGAATTAACGAGCTCGTTTATGGCTATCGCCGTCATGACCTTAAAAAACTACCAAGCATCGACGCCAACAAACCATCTTATAAAAATCAAACATGTCCTTAAACATCATCCCAAATCCTATTTCCCCTCAACAAACCAGTAACAAATTGCCCACATAAAACCCTTTCCATCCTCTGCACCTGTTAAGCATCTCACACATATAAAAATATAACAAACTTGAATGCCCCTCACTTTGCACAGTCAGATAGCGAAACATGCAATAAAAAAGCCTTGCCAGATAGTCCCCTCTAGATTTGGAAAGAGACTACGGAAACAGCTAGAGATAACGCCACCATGAGAGATGTCTTAGCGACCATTCCTGCTGCTCAGCAATTCCTTAAGAGATATCTTCCAGATATCGCCCCTTAGAAAACTGTTGTACTGTAGGTACCCCTATATGTATGTATCTATCTTTGCAGCATATCTCTTTGAGTATGCTGCCTGGCGCCATTCCATATCGGGTCGAGATCAGTTAATGCAGAACTCTCTCTCTCTCTCGCTCGCTCTCGGAGACAAACATGGTGAGCATTGCACCATGTGGATGTGTTTTCCGACATCTAGAATTTAACTTCCGCAGTTGCACTAAGTCTTTGACTTGTTTGTCTAAGTGCATTTATGTTGGTTGAGAATTTATGTTGTCATTTGATTGATGAAAGGACGTTGGTTTTTCTGTCTCTGTAATATGTGTAGCGAAAGGGTGTGATTTCATCTCTCGTTTTATAAATTTTCATGATTAAATTATCAAAAAAGATTAAGCAAGTTTGCTAAAATATTTCTAAACAAATTTGCTGAAAATTTCTATATAAAAAAATTATGCTAATGCTAAAATTATGCTATTATGCTAAAAATTTCTAAAAAATTCTAAAATATTTTTTAATAATTTTGATGAAAATTTCTAAACAAATAATAAAAAATTTCTAAATAAATAATAAAAAATTTCTAAGTAAATAAGAACAGATTTCTAAATAAATAATAAAATAATATTAAATAAATTTGCTAAAAATTTGTAATTACAGAAATAAAAATTTTCTAAAGAAACTTCTGTAGATCTTCTGTCTTATCCCAAATAATCTATCTCACTGATTTGGGTTTGAACCAAAATTTCATTTTCTCTTCTACGTATCACCATTTAAAGATTTCAGAAAGAAGTTTCTGGGGACAATTTATCTATTTTATAAAACTGTGACACTGGCTTGAATTTAAGCCATAACCTCATCTGACGGTAGCTATAAATCAGAGATGGCAATAAAATATTAACTGGTGACTTTGTTTTCGAAATAAAGCAATTGCCAAGGGCATATAATAATATAAACGTATTTATAAAAACCTGAGATTATTTGGAACCCAAAATTTTAGTTTTAAAGCTGAAATAAAATTATTAAAATCATTTGATTTATTAAACGAAACTTAGCTTAGTCATCACAATCCCACAATTTTTGATTTATTCTGATGAGCTAACGGTGCCTGTTTAGCTCATCCAATATTACCTAATTTTCACTCGACGAATATCTGGACTACAACATTTTGTTGAGAAAATTCATATTGGAAAGTTATAGCCAAGAAGAATAATAAGAAAACCCCAAAGCTTTTGAAATTCGGGACCGCTGTGAATACAAAGAAGGTGCAATCATTGTCAAATGAACAGGCTTCATGGTAGATCCTCGCCAACAGAATAAAAAATTATGCGTCTCTTCCAAATATTTACCAAAAAAATTCAGCAATCACATCACAAGACTTAGCAAGTAGGAAATATAACTAAACTAAACCATGACAATCCCACAACTTTCAACTTAATCCGATTACCTGTTATTACATGCTTAGCTCATCTAATATTACCTGAGTTTAACTCATCTAATATTTAATTCACAGCTTTAAGAGAAAGCTCATGTTGGAACCCTTATTACCAGAAAGCATAATAAGAAAACCCCAAAAACTTTATGAAATCGGGGCCACTGTGAATGCAAAGAGGGTGCAATCAACGCACTTGCCCCGCGTAAAATTAATAGAATTCTTGGGAGATCGTCACCAACTAAACAAAAAATGTACATCCCACAAGATTTAGTAAGTAGGAAAGAATAATAAGAAAACCCCAAAGCTTTTGAAATTCGAGACAGCTGTGAATACAAAAAAGGTGCAATCAACTTGAAATTAACAGGCTTCATGGTAGATCCTCGCCAACAAAATAAAAAATTATGCGTCTCTTCCAAATATTTACCAAAAAAATTCAGCAATCACATCACAAGACTTAGCAAGTAGGAAATATAACTAAACTAAGCCATGGCAATACCACAGCTTAATCAGATTACCTG
>BGPR01000426.1:432522-491271 GCA_013235015.1 Araneus ventricosus | reverse complement strand
GGGAGATCGTCACCAACTAAACAAAAAATGTATATCCCTTCCAGATATTTACCAAAAAAGGTGCATTAATCACATCGCGAGATTGAGTAAGTGGGAAACAAAAAATAACAATAAAAATAAAGCGGACTCCCCCGCCCTACCATTTCCAACTCTCTTCTTACAAGTAAAAGAAACTGCAACAACCAAAAGAAGACTGCCAGCCATTATTGAGTGGTGGGTGAGGGGAAGAGAGCAGGAGCGGAGCTCCTCGGAATCAACCAACTGATGAGCACCGATGACAAGAGACTGTTGCAAATTATCGATTTTCACACCGCATTAATGACACCTTTATTACAACCAGCACCAGCATTGCTGCTTTATTAGTGAATTTTTCAGCCCGTATCGGTTATTGGACAGACACCCCCTAACCCCTCCTGCACCCCTCAATCCCTTTTTATAGATTGTCATAGGTGTATATACAACAGCATGGTGCAAGTCCAAAGACACCGATAAAAGCAGGATCGAGATTTTGCTAATTTTGCATACTTGGCCTAATGAGCCAACAGACCCACCAATCATTGAGTGGGAAAAGGTAGAAAATGGCGGGAGGGGATATCTGTTCTAGTCGTCTTGGCATTATTATTGGTTTGTTTTATTTGATAAGAGTTGTATAGAGAGAGAAAAGACGCAGAAAAAAAATGATGGGGAAAAAAATGGGGGAAAATCACGAAATTTTTCGATGCTGTGGAAAGAAAAAAAAGAAAAGAAAAAGAGGGATTTTTCATTAATATCTTGAGGCTGATCGAAATGTTGTGTGTTAATTACTAATAAAAAAGTCGTGGTAATGTTGTCTTCTCTTTTTCGGACGTTCATTTGTGAAGAAAAGAGGTGTTTTTTCATTTAAAAAATAAAATAAATTTGTGTAATGAACTGGTGAGATGATGAAAAAAAGGTGGAAAGAACATTGAAAGGAGTGTGAGGGGAAAAAAGTGCTTTTCCCGTTCATTCGTCGATATGCTTTTAAATCGCAATTTTGAAAGTGCGACCTCGGCATTTGTTAAAATCCATTAATTAACCGAATTGATAAATAATCCGAAACGTAATGCAGAGTTGAACCAAAGGTGAATTTTTTTTCTGCGACTGTTTTTCCAGTAAATGCATCCTTTTTGGAGTTTTTTCCTTAGCAATAATGGTAAAAGATAACGAACGTTAAGCACATTTGAGCACAAAAGATACAGTTTTTTAAAAAGTGTTTTCGTTAGAAAATTTATCAATGTTTTCCATTAGCTAACTAAATCAAGTTGAGATTCAATAGGAAAACGCGGGGTGTAATATCTAATAGTTGCTGCATGGGACATTAATTATCGATATAAATGTATCTTTTCTACAGATATCAACATAAATTTTTATATATTGGAACGATTATACAAATGAAATAATTCCAGTAGAACCGCATTTAAAAGAAATTTTAGTTTCTTTAACATATACAGAATCAAATTAAACTTGGGTGAAATGTAGTTTGTAACAACTTTTTTCATACAGAATAAAATCAAAATTCTCAGTGCAACATATCTACAACACGTCAATTTTATTACGCAAGCAATTTTTCTTTGATTATTCAAGCTGTTATTTTTAAAGGTAATTTTTTCTTTGAGTTTTTTAAGCTAAATTTTATAAAGGCAATCTTTTCTTTTATTAATTTTAGCTGTAATTTTAAAGGCAATTTTTAAGAAACAATTAAACATTAAAATAAGCAGTAGAAAATATCAGGCAACAGAAGTTTATTCAACAGATTTAGAAATACTCAAATTGATCTTAAGAAACCTTCTGTTTAAAAATAATTTGGATTTACTCGATTTGAATTTATCCAATGAAATTGTTAAAATATAAAAGTTATCACCTTTTCCATTAAAGGTTTCCTGAAGAATTAATAACTGCATTTCAGTATTTTTTTCTAGTGTATATTAATCACAGTATATATTTTAGACGTAGAAATTAATAAAATTTACAACAACCAGGAAATAAAGGTCATTTTTAAGGAAGACTTTTTATGCTGATTGCACTGTATTACAAATAAATTATTAAATACTGTTATTTCATTTCTTATATTTTAATTACACAGAATAAAATAAAAATCTCAAAGCGAATTCTCGCATAAATAGCACGATGTCAATATTATGCCAACACTTCTTCAATTTGTGAAAATTATATACCTTATTGTGAAGAAATGTTTAAAACAAACAGGAAAACCAAATTTATTAAAATTCATGATTGTTGTAACAGATTTCTTAGCAACTAATAAAACTTCGTTTCATATAAAATGCTTCTCAAATTTCAAAGTCTATATTTGTTTCTGCTTAACAATATCCCTTAATTTAAAAAAAAAAATTTCCGATACAAAATTTTTAACTCAAAATCCTCTTTTTCGATCACAGTTTGCAAAAAATAAAGATAAACAAGAAACAATACAAAACTTTATAATTTTTTTTAAATAAAATTAAATTAAACCAGTTTTTATTTAAAATAAATATTCAAACAAAGAAAATAGGGTAATACATGCTATTTATGCAAAAATATAAACTATTGTTTTTTTCAAATGCATCGTTATTCAAAATTAATATTTTGACATTCTCTAATCCATGAATCTATTAGCACGAGTAAAATAACAGAATTAGACATAAAAATGCTCCAGCGAATTTCAATTTTTATATACATTTGCTCTTTTGTATATATACATAAATTCGCTTCTTTCCATTACTTTATTTAAATATTTTTTTGATAAAATCAAACGGAAATATTCGTTTAGCTTTATTTAAATTGAACAAAACTGCCTAGGTATCCACATTTGATTCCACCTCACGTTCCACTAAGGGAAATTCCACAAACCACCACTAAAATTCCACCAAGTGCCCTTTCGAAGACCAGGTTGCCCATTATCTATCGACAGCAAATGCCGAAATCTTGTAGCTGAAGCAAAAATCTCAAGTAGATCGGCATCTGGTAAACACCGAAGCCTAACACTTGGCCACCGGATCCTAGATCCACTTTTTTCCCCTAACACCATCCATAATAAAAGACCATCGACACAGCTCGTTTGAGAGTTTGGTGCGATATCTGCTAAGAGTCTGCGATAAAGGTGTGTTGGAGAATGCATGGAAAAATGTAAGTATCTGGTTTTGTGTATTTATAGAACGGGCCACAGCAAAAACACGGTGTTTATTGAGTCATCGGTGTTATCGTTCGGGTGTGGTGGTTTGATAAAGTGAAAGGTTGCGCATGGTGGCATTAATTGTGAAGGTCGGGTTAGATAAATATGGGTTCACTTGAGGTATAAGTTTATGGAAATTTATTCATTCGAAAACCGACAGATATGGTGATGCATTATGTAATAAAAGTGATGCATTATTGGAAAGTATGCATAACTAGATACTACTATCATAATAATGAAGAAACAAGTTAATTCGAAAACTCAATTCTTTATATTACAAAATAAAAATGATCGAAAAATCCAAATTTATAATCATGTTATTCATTTTCGGAGATAGTTTTCAAAAAGAGATTCCTTATGGACGTACTTCACATTAAGTAAGGTATTGTGATAGATGCACGCTCATCACCAGTAAAAACAGCGCCACCGTGTGGTGTGAACTGGAAATGTAAGTCTGAGCTGAGACACGAGCCAATGAACATGTATTCAATACCCCAAGACGAAAATTTTATTAACGATTAATTTATAAACCAAAACGTCTATAGCTTTTAAGTGTTCAATATAAATGTCTAACATTAATTTAATTAAAGTCATTATTTTAAAGAACTAGCTGGTATTACAGCTCTCACTAACTCCTAAATTGAAACAAAATGGTATAGCTTAATATATACAGTAAATGTGCTCTGCAGTAAGGCAGAACGTGGATGGTAAGTCAGGATGCTCAGTTCTTGGCCTCGAAATCAACCTGAAAGAAACAGATATCTTCCTCTTAATAATGGATGAACTTAGTGCATGGGCGTCACCTTTATAGGCAGCTATTTGTCGAGGGAACACAGCATAGGGTTATGATATTTAAGCCACAAGGCTGTCATTGAAAGGTCAAATTTTGCTTATGGATAAATATTAAATCTTCAGAAGTTTCAGTGATGACAATAGTTCTAAGAACCATGACTCTTAACTGGAGGTAACGAATTGAAATATTCATGGAAACTGTTTTTGATGGTAATCTTAAATCTTCGTTTGAGTGTGTATGTTTGTGTGTGTGCGCGCACGTTCATTAGTGCGTGTGATACGAAATATTTCTACTACGTATGGATTGGTAAATAGACCTATGATTAATAGGTAAATGAAAGACGGGGGAAAAGTAAATGGATAATTGCAAGTGATAATCTTCACCACCATTGACTAGACTTCACTAAATTAGGAACAGTAAAATAAATATTAAAATCTTCAAAGTAAGAGATCATCCGCTAAAGCTATAATAAATTTCGAAATCATATCACAGGTTTATGCGACTGAAGCAATATGAAAACAAACAATCATTTTTTAAATATATCTTTGCATCTGTTGAAATATGACAACAGTTACGTTCGATCTCCAGCATCCATAACTTCTCAGTTAGAACAAAGAGGTAAAATTTAAATTAAACATTTTATTTTTTATATTAAGTTTATATTATTTTTTGTATTAAAAATATACATTTTAGTCATGAAGAGGGATTTATACTTCAGTTAAAAACTTAAGAGTTTCCAATTCTATGAGAAGAGAGTTCTAAAAGTAACAAGTTTTAACTAAAAAAATTATTCTTTAACTTGGTTGCCAAATTTTAAGTTTATACTCTGTTTATTCTACACTTTTGGTTTGCAAATAAATGAATGAAGATGAAAATTCAACTCCTTTAGAAAAGTTTTCTTAAGGGAAATTATTAATGATAATACCAGTAAAAATATCCATCAATACAAATTAGGACAAGTTTAAAAAATCACCGCTTTCAAGTTTGCAATAAAAACTTAAAAAGAAATAGGAGAAGAATTTCAGAGAGTAAGAAAAATGTTATTGTGAATGTTGCCGTCATATTTTAAACTACAAGCTAATACAAGATACTAAATCTCCATTTACAAATGTGAAACATAAACTACATTTAATTTCATTATCTTAGCAGAAATCAGTACATAAAGGCCCTCAATCATCACACTACGTAAACACTACATTAATTTCCTTTGTTCTTTTACGAGACATTACTTTGATTATCTACACAACTGTAAATGAAGAACATACGGAGGTCACATTAGAGTATCCTCAGTCCTTTTCTATTAAATAAAGGAGACAAAATTTCGGGTAACAATTTTGGTATTATTAGTTCGCCGTAAATGTCAGTATAGTTTTAAGAATTTTGTAAATAAGAATTTTCTGAAATTTTCTTTCTTTTCCCGACAAAATTTGAGTAAGAGTGATTATTAATTACACAAATTTAAGTTAGTAAATGGTTATAGTGGTTCATATGCGATATTTCATAAAATAGAAGGTATTTTTTCTGAAAAGCATTCAAAGAACTGTATTTTGTGATAACTGGGAAAAGGCAGTTAAACGCATTTTTAGGGAATATACAATAGTTTATAATCATTTCAAATATATTCTCTTCAAATCAATTCGTTACTGTGACCAAAAACCGACATACGTGTTCCCAATTACCCAGTAGTCTCTGGGGTAATTGGAAACACTTCTGGGTAAAATAAGAACGCTCCTGAAAGTGGGGTTGGTCAATTAATAAATTATTTTTGAAAGGAGACAATGTTTAATGAACTCTGCAGAATATGTTTATGCATTCACAAAAATATAGACCTCTTCTCCATCGCATAGTACGCTTTTACAGAAAAAAATAACAGAGTCTGCAAAATTCGTCCCCAATTACTCCAACTGACCTTAACTCTTTGAACCCGGCTAGAGTGAGAATTCAAGTGCCTCAAAAACTGGAGTAAATTTCCATTCATGAAATCAGAATGAAATCCTCCCTTTCTCTACAGAAATTCCAGGAGGAAGACACCCTCGGTTGCACGATCAATTGTCAACAAAGAAAGGAACTAATTTTCTCCCTCAAAATTCACCCAGGCGCCCGAAACCGCCTGAGTCCGGCCTATGTCGAATGAGTCGGTTTGAGGCGGGATAGGGCTCATAGGGTTAAACGCATACACACGCATGAAGAAACCACGTGGCGGAGAGTCAACCAATAAATTGATTTGGTCCCAAGTTCGATATACATCAACATTTCTAATACTAAAAACCATCTGTAAAATTTAATTTGGCTATTCTGCTTCGTTTATAAGTTATCGTATTCACATACACACAGAAGTACAGGAAAATTTCCTGTTGACATATATCAACCAAAAATTTTGAATATATCTGCAGTTTCGATGTAAAGACGGCATATGAAGTTTGATCTGTCTAATTCGTAATGTTTTTATATAATCATATTGACAGTAAGGTAGGCATAATTCCTAAAAAATTGATTTTCTCGGAATCAGGGAGGTCTAAAACGAAGAGATTCGTCAAAAACTCGTAGTCAAAATTTTGAACGGCTACAATACTTTCTCCTTCTATACAATGTGTATCAGAAAGTAAAGATCTAACTTTCTCTTACCCTTTCCACTCAATACTTTGTAAGGGGTCAAACGACCTCCCGCTGGTGTGGTGCGGAAGTATGGCGAGGGTGTGCCAGCTCAGATGTTGTCTCCGTCATCTGACAGCGATTCAGAATTACGAAGTCCGTCCCAAAATAGCCCTCGTGTTGCTTCAAAACGGGACATGAATATAACTAAATTAGACTAAACGAAACTAAGCCTTTCAATGTCCTTTTACTTTACTCTTTTTTATTGCCAAATTCTAAGAATTCAAAACTTTACTTGAAAAGAATATATTTCTAAAGAAAAAAAGAATAAGAATGAATTTTTAAAAAAATAATAATAAATTCCATCCCACCCCAAATATACATTAAACACCCAACCTCCAGATAGCAGCAAAACTTAATTTATCCCAATGTGAAAATCGTCATCATAGTCTATCGCCTTCGGAAATCTGCAGATATTTCGATAGCGACGGCAACCTGAATAGCTGCGACATCCTCCCCTTGCCACCCCCACTTGCTCCACCCCCGAATCTCCCGATCGTTTGCTGATTTACCCATTGTGGGTGTCTTACCCCCGGGTGTTTCTTTGTCCTTCGAGGATGTATCCTGAAGAAGATGAAGGAAAAGAAGGACAAGCAGGGGCCGAAAATGAAATAGTGTCTTATCGGTTGAGCATCATGTAAATTCGTTGTCACGTACGGTGATTTTATTATTACCCGATATTCCCAAGTTTTCGCACACGTCGTGGATGTTTTATTTATGTGCTTGAAGGTTTCCCTCCCCCCTACAATGCCTCGTTGCTCCAAAATATGAATTTAATGTTATAGTGCTTGGATAATTTCCGGCGCTTATAGATATTTTTTTTATCATTACTTTCGATATTTTTATTTCAAGAAAGAGCTTTTCTTAGATGCCTTGAAGGAAACTACTGAGTCGATTGCAGGTGTTTTTTAACTGATGCATTGATTAGAAAAGATAGGAGTGAAGAAAGTTGGTTGGTTTATTTTTAAATTAGAAATTCAAGAAATACATATATATATATGAAATGATTCCGTTGTTGAAGTCGTTAAATAAAAACAACAGGTCGAGTTATTAAATAATTTTGCTTTATTATGGGAGAGTGACTGAATGTACGTACAACTTAGTTGAAGTTTACAAGCCAAAAAAGAACAGAAAATCCCTGAATTTTCTCAGATAGGGATTTAACATATAGACACGCGATCAAACTGAAGGGAATAATAGCTATTTTTACTTTATTACGTAAGTGTTTTAGGGAAAATGCATGGCGGCAATAAGTCGCTGATTTCGCCATTTGTGTGCGCGTGGAAACGATTAAAATATTCTTTTAGTAATAAATATGCCAAAACGAGAGATTTAATATACCTCCAGTGCGGGAAATAAAACGAAACTAGAGTTTAAGAAAAGTGATTTGGGAATACATTAAGCCTTTAAATATATAATATTAGAATTTGAAATAAAATTAAGTGAGATTATTACATATATACTTTCTATATATGCCTTTAATATGTAACATAATTTCGGGTAATTATCGTGCTATTGGGATATGAGAAGCTTTATTTTAAAATTTTTATAGAAAAAAGGGATTTCTTTTAAATTGTAAAATGTAACATTTTTTACTATGTTAACCTCATTAGAACGTCGTTTTGCTTGGTCCAAATTCATTTCGAGTTATTTCGATGTCAAAAATAATCTTCACTTCGTGTATAGCATATGTAGTACGTCATCTGGTTCGAATTTCCAACACACTAATATCTCCATTTTCAGCTCAAATGAAAATGACTGTAATCATTTTTTTCACAAAATACAGTTAGCCAAATCACAAGAATTTATAAGAGGCAACTCGATGTCTTCTCAGTCACATATAGAGTAGTTAACAGTGGGGACAAGAGTCAATGTATCGAATGGGGTTGGGTTGAGTCGTCACATGGAACTATATATATGTCAAGTTTCTTTCTGAAAAACTTTTTAAGATATAAACTCAATTCGTCGTAATTTAATTACAATTAAAACTCCAATGAGCATTTCCGTACAAACTACCTTCCATGAAGGACTAACACAATGAAAGCAATCATGGCCTGATTATTAAATAAGCAAAATAGGCAACTAACTAGAGATCTCGCAACTTCGCCCCGTGGCTTCGATATTTTTTTTCCAGCACTTTCAAATTAATTTAATTTTGTGCTTTCATTTAATTTACGAATTAAAATCAGTAGCATTTAAATTTTGGATCACTATTCTAATAATATTCCTAATTAATTATTTTTGGATGTTTTATATGACGTTGTTTTGTAATTCTAAACAAATATGTTGCTTTATAACTTTTTAAAAAATATCTCATCCTATAATTAAACAGTATTTATATTCTGTTAAAAAGTTTTATAATTTTAAAATTGTTTTGTATAAAATAGCTTTTAAATTTTAATTATGCATCTTTTTGTACGTGGTATACTAAATCCAACTCACTTGAAAGTGATCCCCAATTAAATGTTTTGTCATATCAAAATTTGGTACATAAAAGTGCTTTCATAAGAGATTAAATTAAAATCTATAAAATAAGGCTTGGGGAATAGGGGGAAAGAGGGGCTCTGAAACTTCCTGTATTATATTATTAAAGTGCCCCTAGAGGGCTTAATCCGGCCCTCAAAGCAATCATTTTAATTTATATCCATTGATAATAATTTAGTCTATAATATTGTAATAAAATACATTAAGGCAATCACATGATATTATTAGATGATCTACGATGAAAATCCAAGCGGAAAAAACATGTATATCCGGTTTCTTAAGAGGAGCTGCTGCAATAAATGTACTGTAATTAATATTAATTTTTACTCAATTAAACATAGGAATTTTTAGAAGTTCAAAATACTTTAAAATTAACTTATTGTCTTTTATAAGAATTTTTATGAACTATAAATGCTTTTGAAATCTCATTAATTAAATCTTGACACTTCTATATTATATTGTACAGTTGCAGAAACAAATTCATTATGTATTTTTTATTTTAGACTCGATAATACGCTGCTCTTGTTAGTATGTCGGTTTTGAGGAGTTCTTTGAACGTTATACTAAACAGGTTTTGTTGTTTTGGTTTTTAAGAAATGATAAAAATCATTGAGGCAAAAGAAGAGTTAAAATGTAGGATTTTTCCTGGTATTATCAAATTTTGATAATTTGAAATAGTTTGCATTGTGGGGTAAATTAATGCGTATGTAGTACAAACAAAATGTACTTTTCCACTTTGACATTGGAACCGATTGCAGGAGGAAATAATTGAAGGGTTTTTGATTTAAACAAATGAACACATTTCAAATTTTTTCATGTACATTTTAAAATATAACTCTTTAAATTTAAAACATCATTTCATCAACAGCAAAGATGAACACGGTGACATAACAAATACAGCTCAAATTATTTCAATATGACTCATCTGTCATATACCACTTCGTCTAAACTTTCAACTTCAATTTCAATCTACCACAAAATTAAATTACCTAAACTGAAGGACCCTTTCATCTCAACAATAGAATCCTCAGGTTTCAAATCTTTCAATTAAAGTCTTCTCCAAGAGTTCCATGAAAATCGATAATTCCTCTTATGAAATATCGATATAAATGCTCAACACCTCTGATGAAAGCAAGTCATCGCGAAATTCAACGACAATTCTAAAATTAAAGTACAAAAAAGAATGGCAACGGCCGCTCTATCACAAGAAAATTCTCAATAAAATTCGATTTATGAAGATAGAGTCTTCTTTGCAGCTTTCAATTATCCGAGTTTGTTCATTCTTTTATGGCGAAAAACAGATGCCAACAAGTGTAAAATAAACCCTCTGTTTTTGTATGAATAATCGATAATGCAACAATGCCCTTTTGCGTAACAAAGGGCTTTATTTAAACGGATATCCTCTCTTCTTCAAGACAAAAAACAATAGTTTTTCATTCGAACATCAGTTGAAAATTTTGCATTTTAATTTTTTTATTCGTCCGCTTGATCGAAAGACATCTAATATAATGGATAAATCTCTTTATGACACATCTTTAGAAGAGGAAGTTATTTTTCATCATGTTTGAGTCTTTTGTAAAAAGTTATTTGATTTGAAGTTCAGTGATTTTGTGTTTGGAATTGTGTTTATCTATAATGCATCAATGGCTGTTAAAAAAACAACATATTACTGAGTTTTTAATCATCCATTTGGTCCATGAAACAATCATCGGGCAATGAATAGTTATTGGATTAAAAAAACCATGTATTGATATTTAATAAGGAAATACTGTTTAATTTGATTATTTTAGGGTACAAACTTAAGTTATATTTGCATTGGCGATATTTCATTTTGCTACATCAATGTTCCTTAACCCTTCATACATAAAGTCTGACTTGTGCATTTGATTAAAGAATTTTTGAAATTTTTTCAAGTGATTAAGCCAGCAATTAATTTGAAATACAAAAATGACTTAGACACACTTAAGTACCTCTGGTTTCATTTATGTTCTAAGTAGAATATTTGTTGTAAGTGGAATGATTTTCTTCTTAATGAATAGAATTACACTGTTCCAAATAGAATTGAACAGTGTAATTATTGTTCCAAATAGAATTCTATTCTATTTGGAACAATAAATGTTCCAAATAGAATGAGTCATTAGGAGGTTACAGAAGTTCATACGTCAAGGAATTTAAATTATGGTTTGCAAGCCTAAATACAGTTAGATAACAGTATCTAAGGGTTGCTAAATTTAAGTAAACGAATACTTCTGTCAATTTCTTGTACAATACGGCTTTTAAACTGTGTCCTATACCAACAGAATCACGTAATGTGTTTTTGTCAAATTCTTTTATATTAAACAAAACAAATAGGCAAACCATTTTTATTTATAGAGTTCATAAAAATTTATCAATCAATTGTGATGATTTTATACTCTAGTGTTATGGAAGACTTTTCTTTGCAAACACGCGTTAATAAGACTTCCAAGGTCGGAAGAAATACACCAGTTGAGAAACTTTTGGTTGAGTTTATATGTGTATTGATGCTTTCTAGTTTAAAGCAAGAAATTTGAGATGGACCTTGACATTATGATACCCGATCAAAGGACAAAAATAACGTCTGTGTAGGCACCCACTATCCAAATTCCATGACACATCAATAAGAGGAATTTTTACCCACGCCGTCAGAATTAACGTGTGCTAGGTCCGTATACACAGTGGACTTTCTATGGAGTCAGATTTCAAACTTGTACCCCTCCAATTCTAAAAATGGGACCGTACCAGACTATCACAGGTCTTCATTATTTTGGAGAACAAAATATTGTTGCATTGGTGTTGTCGAGCTTTCTTTATACTGCCTCAAAGCCTTTTGAAATAAAAGTTGTAAACTTAATTATGGCTACATATTAGCATTCCGGAATCGCTGAATATTTGTAAGCAATTACTTCTGTCAGGTTCTTCTACATGATGGTTCTTAAAACCGAATCGGACACTAAACTAAATTGCATAAATTTGCCATGAGCCTTTGTCATTTTTTTAAATATTAAACAATAAAGAGTCATTTTTATTTTAATGCAATTCACTAATAAAATAAAATTGGCTCAATTCCACTCTTTATTTTAGCATTATTTATTATATAATGTAATATTTTAGCTACAGTGTCATCAAAAGTAGCATCAAAGATCAAAACTATCCAGATGCTTTTGTTGATTGACAGCAATTTCTCGAAACATTGAAAAACGTACAATGGCTTGCGTACTTGTATTAGGAGCCTCGCTGCATACCCATACCCCCTATACCAGGCTTACCTATTATATAACTCCCAATACTATATCCTAATCCAATCCCTTATACCAGGAATTTCAGTTAGGAAAATATATATCCGAATAATAAAATAGATTTTAAAGAATAAATTTTTAAAAAATATTTATAAAAAAATATTTAGCATCTAATTTTTTAAGTTTTCCAATCGTTTCACATAATTAAATTTCGATAGCTAGTGTGAAAGCAAAATATTTATGAATTTATTTTTTCTTAAGAAAATTTGGCCATTCGGGGAAAAAACATTAATTTATCCTAAGAATCATTTATACCTAACCATTGGCAAACTTGGCGACTGAGGAGAAAAAATAGTAATTTTACTGAGAACGATTTATACCTGATTAACCCAAGTTAATGAATACGATTTTGTGAAAAAATGTTAACGTGGGACTGTATTAAAAATATAGTAATATTTATTTAAAAAAAAACGACTGAAAAGCTGTTCTTCGATCTTATAGGAAAAAATTATGTGTTATCGTAATCAATACAAAATAAACGAGTTATTTTAAAATTTCCCAATATGGAAAGAGACACAAAATAAACTTTTAAGAAATAACAAATTGTCATCAAGAAACTCATTTTTATAAACATATAAATTTCTGAAAGTTTTATGGGAAAACTCTCATGTGAGTCGTGCAGACTCAGAAATTACGAAGTTACAAAAGCTGCTCAACTTTTGCAAAAAATCAATAGTTTTATTTGTGAGATAGAAATAATAATAAAAGTACAAGAAAAAATAATAAATGTATAATAAAAGAGAAAGAAAATTTCCGGTGTTGCAAATCATATCAAAATTCTTTCGTCGGTAATATTCCAGAACCCCTTCTAAATCTTATAAGAAAATCCAATATTGCTCCTAATCCAATACATGCGCGCGCGAAGCCACAAATGAAAACAATTGCAACTTTTCCTACTCAAAATAAATACAAAAATAAAACTTTTTTTATAAAAAAGAGGAAGGAAGAAAAGATTTTGCCACATTCCAGGCGCTCTCCTTAAGGCGGGAAATTTAGAGGCCTGCTCTCAGGACTTGGAAACCAAAACTTCTTGAAGAAAAGTTTGGATGAGGAAGTGCGGGGTTTACTAAATTTAACAAAAAGGCAGCTGTTTGTGTTGGGCAATTAGAATTGCGACGGGAAACAGGGGGGATGAGAGCAGAAGTGAAGTGGAAGAGTCCTTTCTTATCAGTGATCAATCGATTGAGTCCTTTAATTAAGGCTTGATGGAGGTGAGGACAAAACTACGCCAAGAATTGCGCCAACAACAACAAGAAAAAAATTCCCGCCACCCTAACGATGGGTTTGTACCTAGGCCTTCGATAACTCATTACAGGAGGGAAAACTCTTCCAGTGGGTAAAGGCAGGGAGAGGTAGGGGGGCATGAAGAAAAATGAAAAATTGATGTTAAAGAAGAAAAAACTTAAGAAAAAATAACGTATAAACCTTGATGAAGAAAAGCACCTCCCCCCCTTTTTTTCTTTTTTCGCCAAAAGAAAAGGTAAATAATGTACGAGTATATTATTTAAAAAAATATATTGCTGCCTCTAGATACCATCTTCCTCCTCGCTGTCTTCTGACTTGTGTCACATCATTGCAAATTAGAAGGGAGGTTCAAGATGAAAAGGATGGGGGTGGGAAGGGATTTGAAGGGGGGACGCAGCATCCAATGACGCAAAAGATAAGTGTCAGTCTCTTCAGTTGCTTTATATACTTTTTTTCTACCTCTTCTTCCTCCCACCCAACCCCCCTTAAAATAAAAAAAAGCAAAAATATCCTGTTGTTTCGCATTCGCCAAGATCACGTGATTAATGATAGCAAACTGAAGAGCTCTTTTCCCCCTTTTTTCCCAAGTTTTTTCCCACCCGTTTTTGGTATTTTTATTGCATTTTAATTTTTTTCTTCCACTTCTCTTCTCTCCTCTGCTGATATTATTCCCTGATAAGATGGTAGAGAGACGTGCACCTATGTGTGTTGAGTAGATAGCACAGACTAGAAAAGAGACAGAAGAAATAAAATAAAAAAATAAAGCACACAAACAAGCTCAAAAATTAAAATAAATCCCCCCTTTTCTTCGAAAAAAACCCCAAAGAAATAAATTTGCATTAAGGATTGACGTGGAATTGAATTTTTAATCTGATTAATCGACGAATGTTAGCACAGGATAGATTGGCTGATGTGTTTTTGATTCACCCAGTGCTGCCACCGAAAAATAAAAAGAAGTTAAAAATTGTCTCAATCGCGATTTCTTTTTCATTTTATTTTGTTTTATACGTATTTATATGTTTCTAGGTGGAGAATATTTTTTTGTCTTCTATTTTGTATTATCTAACGTTCAGTGTTCCTGATAAGGTTCGCTTGGTTTCCAATCTTATCTGAACAGGAGAAATTTCTTCTGCCTGAATTTTAGAAGAGTGTCAGATAATGCTAAATTCTCTCTTAATTTAGAGCTATGATAACGCAACTAGAAAAAGAGAAAATAAGTTTTTTTTTCAACGAAGTATAAATAATGCATTTTTTTCAAAAGGAATTCGTATTTAGTGGGATTTCTTTCCTTTTTATTTATTTCTTTTATTTTTCTCTCGAGTTTAAACTTAGATTTGAAATAAGTTATGATTATTACCATCTTTTTCTTTGATTTTGAATGTGGTATTATCGCATTCTAGCTGTCGGGATCGCGAAAGATTATAAGGAAAGTATCCACCTCATTTGTTGTAATGAATTTTTTAAGCAGTAAATTATTCTTTTGGGACTGATTATGGTCTTAAAATCAGCAGACTATTTTAAGTCATTTGGGTTTTAGTTTCCCTCCATCTTATTTTTTGAAAGGCTTAATTTTCAAGCATTTTTTGTAAAAAAAAATGACGAAGATCCCGCTTTTTAATTGCCATTTCTTGTACAAAAGATAAGGAAAAGAAATAGCAATGTAACAATCCAAATTGGCTGTAGCAGAAAAGCTTGCTTATGTGGATGCTGAACGGTAAATCGTGACGTCATCTGACTTATTCTACGATGATCAGTTGAATGATGATAAGTATTTTTTATTTATCTGCAAAAGGAATTTTATTATTAATAAACTCGAATTCTCTTATATTTAATGAATAAGTCTTTTTTTATTAATGCAAAGTTCCGATTTTTGAAATTCTAATTTTAATCATAAATACAAAATCAGGAATGGGGGGCCGTATATAGTTCAGTAGTATTCAGTACAATAAGAGTAGAAATCATTTGTTTAAGTTGCAAACAATTATTTATTAAGTTTACACATCGAATTTCAAACTTAATCAAATCGTAGAGGGAGAGTTTTTGTTAGCAACGTATCTCGGTCGGTCTCTTAGCCTCTGTTGACAGTATCACAGCTCTAGAGCTGCTTCTACTGCCAATCACAGACAGTTACAATTAATATCGCAAGAGAGACTGCAGGGCTGCATTTAGTATGAAGAAGAGTCGGTACAAGTCAATGATGTCCAATCGGCTTTCCAGGAAAAGAGCATATCGGATCTCTAACAAAGATAAACTAAATGGAGTCCATTCGCATGACGCCACACTTAGATCCTAAACAGAAATGTGGATGTAGTCTGACATCTAATTGTGCGATGTCTTACACTTTTCCTCCAATAGGATGGGTAATGGATTCCAAAATTAAATTGGAGTGAAGCATTTGACATGAGCATGATTTCACTCCATAGGTTCATTGATCTTGATAGCCGCAGACTTCACTTAGTCGTTTAGCCTTTAAAACCACTTTTACTCATTCTTACGTCAACAGGTTCAACTGGCGCCTTGTACGGACCAAGATGTACAAAAAAAATCAATTTAAGATGCATACATAAGTATAAAGTCACGGAAAGATGATATTCAATTTTCATTTACATGTTTAGGTATATTACATGAAATACCCTACGTTTAGCATCTCAACCTACCTTTCCCTCAATTAGAGACCAAGGGACTGAAAAAAACACGAGTGTCAGAATTCTCACGCCGAACAATACAATACGCATATTATCAGATGCTTGCAAGAATGTTGAACTACTTGTTAAAATAACTTTCAACATGAAAGCGGAAAATTTATGTGAATTATCCAATATCGAAAGCAGATGAAGAGCTGGAGATTCAACAAATGGGAAAACGAGGTTACGCTTTCCACTGTAAGAGACTGGAAGCTGTGGAAACTGGAATCCCCTCACTGAGCCAACACAGATATCTGATGCACCCTTGAATTGAATATGCATTGTGGAAAGAGATAAGTAGCAGTTCTTGGGTGTATGTCAATAGGAGAGCTTGATTTTTAAAAAAGGTTTGATTCAAAAATGTTTGATTTAATACTTTTGTCTTTCTCCACGTATCTTGAACAGGAAGCCGCTATATGTGAAAATTCAACGTTTTCCACCGTTTGTATGTAAATGTGGTCTGACTGATTATAAATGCGCAAACGATTGGACGCTTGTATGGCTTGAAGTCTGTGAGATGTCAGCTTTGATACCGTCCGCATCACATCTGAATGTAACTGCATTTGCCTAAATCATTCACAAAATACTTCTAATAGTTGTAAAATATAATATTTTTCTAAAAAGTGAAGTGCCATGTTGCTAGTCCGAACTATATCTGTCATATGTTTTTTAAAAGTCTAGAGGAGGTCTAGTCTAAAAGAGGTTGTGATAGCTGAATCATCAAATAGGAATCAATGGGTTATATTGAAGTATTGCCTAAAATGGTCAACTAGAGCACAACTGCAAATATTCCAAAGTAGTTGCGTATTAGTCCCAAATTACATCAGCAATTTTATTTCAACAACATTTTGGAAAGTGGTTTGGTTATTTGAATCATGAAAAATATTAGGATACTTCCTAAAATGGCCAATTCGTTTACGTCTGCAAAACATTTTGTAGTAGTTGCGTAATAGACTCAAACTGTACTAGACATTTGATTTGAGCAATCTATCTGACAATTTTGATGAGAGCAATTTTGAAAGTACCCTGATTAGTTGAATCATGAGATCTTAATCATGGAAAATAATGGAATACTTCCTAAATGACCTAGTAGTGTAGAACTTAAAAGAATTATGTAGTAGTTGCGTAATAGACCCAAAAAATATTAGACATGTTTCATCAGCATTCGAGAAAGTGGTCTGGTTAGTTTAATCACAGATGTGAACTATTGGAATATACAGGAATTTCGCCTAAAATCATTAAATTAGCCACAACTGCACACAGAAAAGAAAACCCGTAGAAGTTGAATAATATCACTTATGTTCACTTGGTGTGCGACAGTATGGAAAAAGAAATGAAACTGATATTGTATTAAAGTATTATGCAGTGCTTAAAAGGAAAAGATTGTCATCTTTTTCCTAAGTTTCAAAACAAAATTTGTCTAATTCCATACTGCCGACTGAAATGATAGTATCCATCAGCATCTGTCGGTCAATGTTAAGAAAAATTCCCTCACACACGCCAAAAAAATCGCCAATACCTATCATCATATATCTAGTGCCAATTCCCAGGATCTTTAAGAGGATTCTAGATTTCTGAAGGCCTCAAAACTTCAATTTGAGGATTTGAAACTTCAAATCGAAAACAAAAATGGTACGAAAGCAATCGTTAACTTCTCTGAGAGCTCCAACTATGTGGAGAATGAAGTATATTAGGGTGGTAAAGTAAAAAGAATTCTTTATCTCATTTTTCCCCAGCCCTTTTGATAATATTGGAGGAAAAGACTCTTGATACTTTATACGTTACCGAAATTCTCAATTTTAGAAGACTTCCTTATCTCTGGCTTCAATACCGGAGACAGTTCTTTGGAATTGTTTGTTTTGAAATGCACCTTATCACACGGTCGGAGGAAGAGAATGAGGTATATAAATAGCTGAGGGATTATACCTTGGATTGTCGCAGCCTTTGTCGACTTTGACCTTATTAAATCATGGTTTGTTCACCTATAATACGGATGATTTAGATCTAAGTTATATATTCTTCTAAATTTGATCATTGTTTGCAGACTGTATTTATATCTGTTACGCTAAAGTATTTACTCGGACGATTTGTTAAAGTTGTTTCATTTTTCACATTACCTAATTAATTTGCAGTTACTGAGATAATCTACACATATTACCTAGTAAATGCGCAAGAAAGTGGAAATAAGATCTTTTCTTGAACAACATAAAATTTTCTAGACACATTTGTTTAGCATAATTTGGTTCGTGTTTGTTAAGATGGAACTTCTGTCACTTCCTGATGTGCTAGAATTTTGAAAATTTGTATACTTGCATATCCTCGAGTGCAACACACTCGATGTTGTTTTTAAATGTCATTTAATTTAATGATTTAATTAAATAAATTTATTGACTTACTTATTGAATTAACTAAACAAATTTATTGATTTAGTTAAACAGATATATTGATTTATTTACTGTTTTAATTAAATAATTTATTGAATTATTTACTGATTTAATTAAACAAATTTATTGATTTATTTATTTATCTAATTAAACAAATTTATTGATTTATTTACTAATTTAATTAAACAAATTTATTGATTTATTTACTAATTAATTAAATTAGTAAATAAATCAATAAATTTGTTGATTTATTGATTGATTTAATTAAACGAACTTATTGATTTATTTACTGATTTAATTAAACAAATTTATTGATTGATTTAATTAAACAAGTTTATTGATTTATTTATTGCTTTAATTAAAAAAATTTATTGATTTATTTAATAATTTAATTACGGATTTCGCACTTCTTCACCGAGTGGACCCAAAAATGGACACAGATCTATAATTTTGGTGTAAATATCATATAATAAATTCACTTACCTATCTTTCTACGCTTTTGACTTATCATGATTGCATAATATATAAACGCATAAATGGGTAGATCAATAAACAGATCAACAAGTTACAGGTGGTTTCGGCACAAAATTTGAAAAAGATCAACAAACCTAGTAATAAAACTATCTATCAAATTTCATCTATCTAGCTTGTTGCGTGCTTGAGTTATCATTTTCAAACAGGGAGACAGACCGTCCTTTGACGAATTTCATCAAACAGTAGACAGAAATTTGCAATTTTGGTGGTAAAGCCACATACCAAATTTCATCCATCTGGCTTAATGCGTTTTTCAGTACTCGAGTTTAGAGTCAGACAGAGAGACAAAATTCTAAAAAATTTTTCAATCGGAGACTTGGAGGTGTGACACGTGAAGATTCATAAAAAATCTCGAGGTCGAATATTTTGAAGATTCGAGAACTTTTTATAACCTCGTATGCGAGAAAGTAAAAAATAGGTCATGAGATTCTTCACCACCAGAAAATAGGTCGTTATTGAGAAAAGTTCAAGGGAAAGTTCTGGTTCAAAAAAATTATGTAATAAATTTTCTCCCAAGAATTATAAGTGTCGAATTCTTCTGATATCTGATAGTAAAGCAATTTTATTGTTGCATTTATATATTACACTTTCTTTTCTCTTGATTTTCGCCACTAGCAGAATTCTTTTTCTTTATCTGAAACAGGATACATTTTCCAAACAAGTTGCAGCAGGATTCTTATCAGGAACCAAATTTTCTTATAAAAGTAATTTAAATTACTCTGTATCACTGGGGGAAAGTTGTAGAAGAACAAGATATTCTTAAAAAAGCTTTTAAGATAGTTTGATGCAAAACGACACAGGGGAAAAAAACCTAACGAAAAAGAAAACACCCAGATTAAGAACAAGAAAATGACTTCTTGAAATCACGTTACATTTTTTTTTCTTTTTCAGAAACGTTTCCAAAGTACGTTTCCGAATATGAACTGATAAGTAAAAGAAAAGTAGCAGGTTCATCTTTTTTTTTCGGCCACAATTGATAAAGAAAAACTGGGTGGGGAAAAAAGGGGGCGTGGATCGAAATGTCTGTCAACGATGATTGACACCTGACACAATGAAAGTTTCAAACGATGTCATCTGGAAGGCTATCAGTGAAACGACGAATTTAAATCGCTTCTTGAAATATGCAAGTTTTTTTCATACACTTTCTTTTATCATCCGAGCCTTTTTAGGGTGATAGTTTGGAATTGAAAAATCATTTTCTTTTCCGAAGATTGCATAACCGATGTTAGAAGTCACTTTTTATCAGTTTTGGAGGTCAGAAGAGTGACTTTTTTACTTGCATTACGGAAAATTTACAAAAGTAGTAATTAAGCAAATTGATATGGAATTGATGGGAAGGTGACCTTATACATTAAAGAAAACAATTTGGCGTACGTCATGGGTCTTCCCCAACTTTTATTTTAAAGAATTCTGCAAAACATTTCCAGTATTTCATTCAACGGACCTCTCCAAAACGACGCACTATCGAATCTTGGTTCAAAACACAATAAACAAGATACTTTAGCCAAACTATATAATGACATAGGTTTACTTTTCAATGAGATTTCATAATTGTTTTAGTATATAATTATTTTTATAATTTTAGACAATTTTAAAAGATTTTAGAAAATTTAAAGATTCCACCTTTTATATATAATTGAATAGCACGTACTGATAATTACAGCCCTTTTGTTGCAATAACTCATCTTTGATAACTATGTGTAGATATTTCTACCTTCTTGAGCTTTTATAATAGCATATATAACTATATGTAATTATTAATGAATATATGGTGATATTTTAGACAATTTTATTACAATAGACCGACAGTAAAATTATTACTTTTATTTCCACGGTGGCCTAATGGTAAGGCGTCGGCTTCGGGGCCGGAGGGTCCTTGGTTCGAGACCCGATTCCACTGAATATCCTCCGTGTACGTTGGTCTGTTGCACATAAAATCATGCGTAATGGGTCAAACGTCCTCTTGGTGGTGTGGTGCGAAGTTTGGAGAGGGGGTGCCAGCTCAGGTGTCCTCGTCATCTGGCCGAGATTCAAAATTACGAGGTCCGCCCTAAAATAGGCCTCGTGTTGCTTCAAAGTAGAATATTAATTTAACTAAACTAAACTTCAGTGGGTTTTTTTTCTCGGTTTTCGTTCTTATTAGGGAATTTTGGAAAGAAAGGCTCAATTTTTAGTTTTGTTTTGAAAAACATTCTGTTAGATTCGATTAATCATGTTGCTTGATTTTGGATTCTGAATAACAGTTCTCTGTAAATTGAATTTGTGTCATTCAAAAAATTTTTACTATGGTTTTATGCTACGCACTATCTTGTACTTGCGACGTTATAAAAATTTCTTATAAACTTTTAAACGAACAGGGAATAGCATAAGTAAAGAAAAACTAAGTACTAACAAGAGACATCATAAAGAGGATTCAACAGTAGTTTTCCGTTAAATAGGCTTGTAATTTTGTATGGTAATGTTGCGTTGTGAATCTGCAGAGGACAATCTGGTAGGTTCTTTGTAAATCAGACCTCTTCCTTGCAGACAGCTATATAAAGATGCTTTACAAATTTTTATGCTCTTGGACACGGACTGGTACATGTGTGGTACCACGAATGAAATTCCCCTCCCCTCTCTCGAAGCGAATCTAAAGATGTATCTAAGTACCTTTTTGATAGTTGCTTTCCCCTTATTACATTGTATAACCGAATCTGTGATGAATGTATTTCGAACTAGCACAGGAAATAAATACATAAAGGATGACGAAAAGGAAAGACGATTTTTTTTCAAGGCACTATGCATTTCAGTATGTTTTTGCAAGGTACAAGATACCTACAAGGCACCATGTGCTTCTATGGTAAAAGCGATGCAAAAAAATTCATCGCCGAGTAAATGTCTTAAATAGAATTAGGAAGCAAGAATATACCACTAGATATGAAAGAGTTAACTTCCTACAAAAGAAAAAACACTACAGATGAAAATACAGTTGTATATATTTGTATCTTTATTTACATAAAATAAAAGTAGCAAGAATTTTTTATATAATTATTATTATCACTATTATTATTTTTGAGATTCCCATTTAAATTAATTACATTCACATGAAGATATATACCAGCTCGACGACCGGTTTGGGAACGAACATCGTCTTCGAGCAGCTTGTATTCGTAAACCTACCACCCACTGTATATCCATACATTACGTCGCATATGAATTAAGCTATCGTTTCAATCCCCATTATCCATTACGCAATTACTCCAAAAGCATCTTACAACATTGAAATTCGACTCCAGTAAAAAGAAACGAACCACTGGCAGAAAAGGAAAAAGAAAAAGAAGAAACGAAAAGAAAAACGCAATAAGCTCTCTAATAGTGACAAAAACATCACAACGAAAATGGGTGAACAAGCAATTGGAGCAACCAAAAAATGTCGCCATCCCCTCTGTCAAAGGCTGGGGGGGAGTAGCGGGGTAGCAGTGATGTAACGAATCACCCACACACTCTCCCTTCGCAGTTTTCAATTCTTATCAAAAAGCAACACCGAAAACGGGTCCCTTAGTGTGTGGTTTGGAACCCCTGTCGCCTATCTAACTTCCAGGCGCCATCTTGATAGAGATAAAAACATATCGGTCCAAGGATCGGGCTGGACTCGGCGATAAAATGGCCCGAAATGGCCGTTTGGGGACAGCATGGTTGCCATATCACTGCAGCTATCTCTCCATTTGGGGAATTTTGTATCCGTACCTTGAGATATATAAAAAAAAGTGGTGTTATGTTGGAAAAATGAGTATAATGGGAGTCGGTGTTTACAGCTTTGGAACACAATGTGGAGTGGCGTACTAAAATTTTCATTTTATTTGAACTGATACCGATGGGCTTTTATTTTTAGGTATTTTTATTATTAAATAAAATTATCTTTTGTGTTTATCGGGAAAATAGGATGGATTTTTTTTATTTTTATTTTTTATGGGTATATGTCATAACAGCAACATAAATAAAAAATTTAGTGGTCTCTAACTTTTTTTCTTTCTTTTTCGTTGGAGATAAACTATGTGAATGCCCAGCGGTATATCTGTTAGAGACAATTTTCCCGTTTTATATTCAAGGTTCCATACTTCATAAGCCCAATGTGAGAGGATCATTCGTATTGATGATTAACTTCTTCGTATAGCCAGTTGAAGACAAACCAATTATATTGAATGACCTTTCGTTGCATGATTTCTACACATTCAACCTAGAATGAGGTAAATATTTATAATGATTTTCAAAATAAAGTAGAAATGTCTTTACGGCATTTATATTATAAGTTAGAACGTTTAAAAGTTTGAAATTCTGTCTTGATTTATCGGATAAAGTTCGTTGGCCTGAAATAAAATCTCTGATGACAATCCTGTATGCTTATCAGTCGAGATAAATAACTACTTGACTAATAATACTATTTAACGGGAAAGGGGAAACAGTACAGTTACGGAACTTTGTTCAATCCCATAAAATAATTTCCCAAGCCGAGTGCAAAGTTTAAATTTAGTTTCTTCATTGTTCCTCACTACTCAAAAGTAACATTTTTATTTCCTAATCTTCTGTATGAGTTCTATGCCATTGCACCTGTTGCATCCGTTTAGATACGGGACTGAACTCAGTAATTCATGTTTCACTATTTGTGCATTCAAGGTCGTGGTGTCGTCGCTGCTTAGTTTAGCTATATTAACGTTCCGTTCCGAACCAACACGAGGGCTATTTTGAGACGGGCCTAGTAATTGTGAACCGCGGTCAGATGACGAAGACGACACCTGTCATCCCTCTCTCTAAACTTCCACACCACACCAGCTTGAGTACGTTTGGCCATTTCGCATGACTTAACGTCCAACAGGCGCCACACAAGGCGGATCTTATGTGGAATTAGGTTTCGAACTTTGAACCCGCCGGCCCGAAGCTGAGACCTTACCACTAGATCACGGCAGCCCGTGGCATTCTGGTTCGAGATGGGAAGTTTCCGGGGTTGAGATCCAATATTAGGGAAGGTCCGCCTTCTATACCTGCCTAGTGCACTTTCAACATGTTGATGTGTTATGGAAGATAGAGAAAAGGTGCTGCCTCTGGTGCCATCCTGATCAATTGACCATGGTTCAAAATTAGGAGGTGCATTCCAAAATAGCGTTCGTGTTGCTTCAAAATGGAGCATCAATCTAATTAAACAGAACTGTTTATGCATTTTGTTGAAGTTTTTGGAGTTTAATAAATGAAGTTTTCGCTAAATCCTACTTAGATGAGAGTCCGTGAATTTTATGAATTGGGAATATTTAGGACATCAGTTGATTAAACTTTAGAAAACGACTAATACAACATCTTAGCCAGCACCCTACTCATCACAGCAACGGAAGGATGTTTTGTCCAGGACATATTTAACATGCAGCACACCTAAAAGCACGACGGATCTTCATTGGAATTGGCTTTGAAACCCCCGCCCCTTTAGCTCAAATGCCCAGATACTGAAACGAACTCATCGCGACCCTTTCCGTCAGTTGAACTATTATAAACTGATCACCTTTGAAGCTGGCCAGTTTAAACCTATTTTAGGTATGGTAGACCATGGCTAGTCGTGCCGTTTTTTCTTCTAAGAATTTTTTAAAAAAGGGGAATTCAAAAATTTTTAAAACCTTTTAAGCTGACACTATTAGTGAAGCTTCAGAAATAATTATCCATAGTAAAATTTGAATATATTAACTATCAGTTTTAATTTAAAACCTCAAACCGACACCAAGTCGCTTGGCCCAACCTGCCCCGACTGCGGCGTAAGTTGAGCCATTGCTAACATGAAGCGACTACCACAAAACATTCTTCTATATTATTATACCTTATTAATTTAATTAACGTAGTTGCGTTATTATCCACATTATGTGTATTATATACAAATTTTGTGTATTTCTATTCAATAGAAACTGAGATACAGCTTTTATGGTCATCGTCAAATAGTATTGTGTAATTACAATCAAAATTGAGTCCGCATGGTTTTTCATAACAAGTATCTTGCCTAATAAATCTGGTACAATTCCATCCCACATATTCAGAGATATTTCTATAACCCACATCCTTATAAAGCCTGTGTAGCAGCGCGGGCCAACGTGCCCCACGCGAAATGGACCAACTAGCCGCATATCGCCATTTTTGTTTTTCATGAGTGTAGGGATTTATTCTGAAAGCATTTCGATAAACAAACAAGCCTAAAGTAACAATGAAGAATTATCTTTCTGAATATTATTTGTAAAAATGGAAATTATATTTTATAAACAAAGAAAAAAACCCGATTATTCATAAGTGAGGAAATTTATTCAGCTTAAAAAAATTAGAAAAATCTGGCTGGCTCTTTAATGAAAGCTACGCTGATGTGGAAGAAGGAAAGCGGAATAATACACACTTGTCTAGAATGGCAGCGTTAAATACCCAAAAGTATTAAAAATATCGCTACTGTCCCAACGTGACCCTACGGCCAACTAGCCCCGGTCTACCCTATTCTGGAATAGACAAAATAAAAACTTAATATGAAAGTATGAAGAAGGAACTCTTATGGGCCATCGTTTAATCAATTAATTAATTTGTCTGTCCGTCACGCGTGCAATGGATTACCTAGTTTCTAAACATAAAAAACTTAATTAAGTCATTCATAAACATTTTAAGCGGATATAAAAATTATGCTAAATCCATTTATATCTCCCCAAATAACTAAATAAAAAATCTTTGAAATATCTCTGGAAAAACTCTAAAATGAATCAAAACGGCAGCACGTCCCTAAAACAGTATATGTCATCTAATAAGATAGTAAAAATAACCGAGAGAAATTATTAAGACCGTCAATAAAACTCCTTTCTTAAATTATTTTTGCAAGCATATTTATAACTTTTCTATGGAAATGACTAAAAATTAATGCTATCGATTGATATTAGATCTTAACCATTTATCAGCTTGGCGAAGAGCATTGGAAACGCACTCGTCAATACGGCAACCCTGCACCTCTTGTGTCTCCAATCAGTATCCCGCATCTCGTTTTTCCCGACCTGCGGTGTTAAGGCTCTCTTTAACGGCGCGCTTCGGATGCGGGATAGCTGCACGGCCCGAGCATCATCAGCAACTATTCCCTCCCATTACAAAAGGAAAATGATGCCCAAAAGAAAAACTCTGTTGGGAACGAGATCGACTGCAGTTTCGTTCCCAGATCTCATCATTTTACTCAGAGCGTTTTTAAGGGTTCTTTTTCTAAGCACGAAGATATTAAGAGAAAACTGATCATGTTTCCGTAAAATTTTATTTTCAAGACGACTAATTCTTTGAGAACAGATTTCATTTTTTTTTAATACAACAAATTATCTTTACCTCTATGGGCATCCTTAAACTATATTTCGACAAATCCAGAAGTTCAACAGACATTAGTTAAACTTCTGGGTTTATAACAGAAAAATGATTCCAAAAAGAAAAATTCAAATTAGTTCTACTGAAGTTTCATTCCCAGAATAATTCGTTTTACTCATAACGCATAATTTCAGGTTGTTTTCCTAAGTGCGGGAAATATTATGCGGAAATTGATCAAATTTTTGCTGAGTTTTATATTCAAAACAATTAATGCTTCTATGAACAGGTGCAGTAGATTCACTTTATTCTCTTTTATTCAGTGCAGCAGACTCTCTTTATCGTGAAATTATCGTCCGCAAATCTAATTAAATATACCCAGAAGGTTAACTACTATTACAAAAGGAAAATGATGCTGAAAAGAAAAAATCTGATGGAAAAGATTTCGACTTTAGTTTCGTCCCCAGAATCATCCTTTTGACTTATAGAGCTTAAGGAAGGTTCCTTTTCCAAGTGCGGAGATAATAAGAGAAATTTATCAAGTTTATATGAAATTTTGTATTCAAGTTTATGAATTATTTTATGAGAACAGGTATCTTCTTTTTCAGTACAGGAAATTCTCTTGAAGTTGTGAATAGGTCTTAGTTTCGTCCCCAGAATCATCCTTTTGACTTATAGAGCTTAAGGAAGGTTCCTTTTCCAAGTGCGGTGATAATAAGAGAAATCTATCAAGTTTATATGAAATTTTGTATTCAAGTTTATGAATTATTTTATGAGAACAGGTATCTTCTTTTTCAGTACAGGAAATTCTCTTGAAGTTGTGAATAGGTCTTTGGAAAATCCAGAAATTTAATGAATGAACTAGATAGCAGCTAGAGAAGAGTTCTTTTGTTCAAATGTAGAAAGTATTTTAAAGAACTTTTTTCCATTCTTGGCCGCTTTCGGGGTTAATTTAGTTTAGTTTAGTTCGATTAATGACACCTTTTTTGAAATTTCATGAGGGCTAATTAGAGACAGTTCTCACAATTTTAAACCGTGGTCAGATGACGTATAATCGCGTGAGCCAGCACCTGGTCACCAGACTAACACATCACATCATCGAGAGGTTGTCTTAACTGGACGCAACAGAATAAACGTGCACCAAGTCAGAGTAATGAGCAGATCTTTGTGGAATATGGTCTGAGATTCTCGTCATCCTTTCCAGGTTAAAAAGTTTGCTGCGATCGAATAAAAAAATTAAAGCATTAATTAATAATAAGTAAAAATAAATTTCATTTCAAATAATTACCTTTCAAATTTTTATTAAATGGCTTTGTGTTGTGAAGGTTTTCTTGACTATATTTGCTTATTAATATAAAAAAGACACAAAAATCAATAATATTAAAAAGTAGATTAGAATCTTTCTCCAAATTTTCTCTCGTAAACATAAAATATGATAAATAAAAATTTAAAAAAAAGAAATTCGAATCTCTTGTCCGAAACATCGTAACATGACAATGTTTTTGGTTGGATTCGTCTGTCATGTCTTCATTTGGCTTGATTGCATCAGCCGTTGCCTTCTGTTCATAGCGATTTTTTTCATGATGCACTTATTGAAAGAATACCAGCTTAAAAACATTATCACTAATAAAATAATAGCCCAGGTCTGTCCCTCAATGATCTGGTAACGCTCTGACGTCACCAACAATAAAATTCGCGCCATAGCACTGCGAGACGTTAAACAGTATTATTTCATTGTTAGAGTACCTACATTTCAGTAATTTTAAATTTAAAAGTAATTGTCTTTCGAATTTAAAATTTAATAGCTCTAAAATAGTGAAATAAAATTTGCTATCGATTGAAATAAGATTGATCTCGCTATGATCAACAGTTCCCGAGAAATATTAAATTATATTAATCATATATTTCAAATTAATTTCCGTTTTTCATTAGAAAATAGTAAATCACGCCAGTGGTATATTATGCGCGTGATATAGTTTGGACGCCACGATGCATCTGATTATTTATTGCAATCGTGATGATATAATTTGATAATATTTTTTGGCAACGTTAAAATTTACACAAATACATCTGAAGTACAAGGAAAATTGTTAAACACAACGAAAAATACTTCACACGGAATGTTGCTTACCAAGAGGTTTTTTGAATAAAGAAATATGTAAATAAAAAAAAATTCTGTTATAAAACACATGTTTATTTTTTTTTTTTCAATCAATGTTAAACATTTCTCTCGCATGTATATATATTTAAACGCGTCAAATTTGACGGGTAATATCCCGAATGAAGAGGTAATTTGCACCCGTCATATCATGACCGGTGATTTTCTAGTCATTTTAATAAAAGCGAAAGGGAAAATTCTGCTATGTAGTTGATGTCGAGGGAAAGCAATTTTTTTATTATAATTTTGACATTGGAAAAAGTACGCGAAGGAAAGATTTAATGAAACAAATTGGTTTGAATTTCATAACAACAATAGAGAGTATTGTTATATATTAGAAAAAAAATGTACGGAACCAAAATTGGTATCACTGAAATATATATATATATATAATTTTAAAGTGCTGTAAAGATAGTTTTTGTGCGATACTGAGGAAAACGTTGAAACTTCACTCAATTTTTAATATATTAAAAATATAATTAAAATTTTGAAACCCTATTGTTAATGAGCACCTAGTACCAAAAAAAATTACGTTCCAAATTTGATAGTAGGTCCAACATTCTGCCCCTGTTGAGCATTTTGATAAATGCTCGCATGACGCATCAAACATTTATATATTGTATGCCATCCTAAATGCATTATCATGTTAAAAAATGTCTGTAAGAAGGATGAGTTATTTCACGTTTTTGCGACCCAAATATAGTATGATGTGACACGAGTTGCGGTCGCAAACCGCAATTTAAGAAGCCCGGTTCTAACAATAATTGTCGATTACTTTTATGAATCAAAAGGCCCTTTTTATCTTATTAGTGAACTCATTCAAGTGCTGGGTGTTTCAGAAGTCGGGACGTTTATTACTTAAATAAGATTTCTGAAAGCAGACTTTTAAACTACTTGAACAAGTACTAGTAAACCGACGAACGTATAGCATTTTTACTATTACGGAAAACATATTCTATGCCTTGTAGATGATCTTGTTTCGATAATCATCGTTATTTCACCCATATTAGATGTTTGTAGCAATAATTCGCCGAAAAACTTCCGTCGAAATTTTTTCACGCAATTACAGTAACTAACCCATTACAGTATACGAAAACGTGTTTATAAAAAAGACGGATTCTCTATCAGAAATCTCTTTGATGTTCATCCCTAATGTTTTTGCTAATCCATGCCGAAAATTCGACTCTCAAATAAATTAAGCAGGGGTATTTTTTATTATATCCTGTGCAGCAATATTCAACCTTTTATTTTTTTCACCTGACACCACTCTTCTTTTTATTTCCGAATTAGATAACTTCCTGAACTGCAAAAAGTCGGAAGTTTTTCTTAGTGAACGGAACTGGTAGATGACAACATCTCAGAAAAGGTATCGTATCTTTTTATTAAGGTATAATTTTTTTTATCTTTGTTTTTCTTTTTAAAACCCCTACCTTTCTTCCTGATACGGTGGTATTTTTTCATTTTATGAATATTATATGGAAGTATATCAGTTCTTAAAATCAGTTGATGAAGTTTTTTCTTCTTTTTGTTATTAGCGGTATTTTATGTATTGTGAAAAATTTCCGCAGTTAATATTTTTTTTATAACCTAGCTCTCAAAACTTTCCGAAAGATGATTTTGATTTTATAAAACATTCATTTTTTTTAAAGTATTGGGAATGTAAAAAAAATGTTTGCAAAAAAAACTTAAAGGTGTTTTTTTCTCAAGTATGGTAGTTAAGTGCTTTGAAAAACTCCTTTCAGTTTTAATTTACTGGAAGTTACAAAAACTGTAAAAGTTTTAAAAGAAATTAAAGAAGTTACTTTTTGTTAAGAGAACAGTTAGATGGTTCCGATATACTTAAGAGCTTTTAAAAATATTTCTTAGGGCATTGATGAGATGGATATATTTTTTTAATTCTTCCATATTTTTGATGTTTGAGTTTCATAACTCAGATCAATTATTTAAATTTAGAAATTTGCCATTTTCAATTTGCCATTGTCAGATGTGTTCTAACTGATAGCCATTAATGCCCAGAAAATACTGATAACCCCGACGGACGGAAATGGAAAATATAGCTGAACGCATGAGTTTGGTATTAGGGTGCATTCGATTTTACTGGTTTCTCTCAACTTGTGAATGCTACCTCTTTGCCCTACTCAACTGTTTATCAGAAGTTCAGCCCAACAGACCTTCATGTCACGATAATAAGTGTTTAAGTGCTTTAACCTGTTGGAAGTACCATTCTTCACTCCTAAACATCTCTTGAATGCTTGAATTAAAGCATTCCTGTAGTAAGTTCAGGTAAACTTCACCAGTCACGGTATTCTCAAAGAAAAGTACAATTCAGTCAAGCGCTGACAAAACAAATTACGCTGTTAATACCTTATAAGTATCCATGGTTCTTGATTTTCAAACGAGGAATTGTCAAGTAACTGTAAATCGGAAGATTATTTTAAGTGTCTAATTTATTAAAAAATATTCTATTAATGCTAAAAAATTGAAATTGTTAAAAATTAAAAATTATTGTATTAATTAAAATTAATTATGAAATTAATGCATATTAGTAATTATTTATATAATAATAGTAAAAGTGTGTCTACAATTCGGGGGAATTCTGTAAATACAATTTTTAGGTAGATTCCTTATAGGAAGTCTACCTATTGCAATGATTCTCATGACACGACTTTCGGAAAATTTCAAGATCTTCACCGATCATGACCCCTAGAACCCAAAACTATCCTTCGTTAAAAAGTTTATATATATATATATATATATATATATATATATATATATAGTGAAAATCTCGGTCGAGTTCGTAGATGGGCTATCCAGCTGAAAGGGGTGGAAATGGTGGGGGATGGAAATTTTCATTTCCCCATAATTCCTTTACAATTAAAAATAGAAAGAAAATTCAAATTAGGCAAATTATTGTCTTATCATAACGAACAATATTTGCATTTAAACTTTTTCGATAGCTACAATTGCTTAGAAGTTATGAGGTGAAAAGCGATGTTCAATACCCCCCAATTTATCTTTTCCCCATAGCTCCGTTACGATTGAAGATAGAAAGAAAATTTCAATTACGGGAATTATCACTTTATCATAGCAAACTACTTTTATATTGAAAGTTTTTTGACAGCAAGAATTACTTAGAAGTTATGTGCTCCCATCAGCCGCATTCACTTCCACTTTTTGTACTGTAAACAAGCTGATATACCTGGCTTTGCTCCAGATTAAAATGCTTTCATGTCTAATATTTTTAATGTAAAAGCTACTATTGTATAAAAATAATAATACACAAATTCCTTTTCTGATCTGAAACGTTTTTAATTAAAATGAGAATATCAAATGAAACAAACGATTTTTAAAAGTAGGGGTTTTCTCTCCATAAATTATTATTTGTTATATAGGTAAATTTTGTTAACAATTACTGAAGTAAAAGAAAGAAAGGTTTCAATGAAATTTTATTATATTATTCATTAATTTAAAGAGTGAAAATAAATCAATCATTATTAGGTCATGATATAAATGGCTAATAGTCTACTTATAAAATTTTCTTTTAGATATAGCAGCAATAAAAAATATTGTTACGAATTCAGAATAAAATTAATTTTGAAAAAATATATAAATGAGAGAAACAAATTGTATGGAAATAAAATTTTTGTCACTGAAATGCAAATTTTATTTAAAATATAATAAGGTGTAAAAATAGTTTCGTGAGATAATGATTTCCAAAGATATAGCGGAAAAAGCCTTGTTTAATTTTTAATTAACAGAAATTGTAAGTAACTTTTGGGCTTTGAAAAGTTAAGGTGAACTTTCTCTGGTCTTAAATAAAAAGTGTGCAAAGTCTAGTTGAAATCAGTCCAGTGGTTTAGGAGGAGATGTGGAGCATACATACAGACACAATAACGTTTATTTAAATTAAGATAATTATTAGATCATTACAAGATTAAGATTACTGGCATATACTATGAGCCATAAAAAGGTTTTAGTGAAGATATCGTCACAATTAACTAAATATTTAATTTTATTTAAGTAAATTGTTAATGTTAATTAATCAAGCAGTTAATTTGATAATTAGTTAATTTTACAGATTAATTTAATTTCATATTTAACTAAACACGGCTGCACCAAGATTTGTTTAATAAATTTAATATAAAATATCCGAAAAAAGATAGATATATAAGAGCTCCCTTTATCCTTTTTTATATTGAAAAATCTCTCATTAACTTTAAAATTGTTTGGGGGTTTTCTGCCTGAGTATTTGGTTTTAACTGTCGATGGAGATTTAAATTTCCTGTTCAAAATGGCTGCATTGATATCCTATGGTTTAAACAGACGTGTTAAATTTGGAACTCACAATGTTTAATAATTTTTATTCTCTTAGGTGTTAAGAATTTAGTGATTATGATCTCTGTAACCAGGGAGTTCTCTAAATGAGCCCATTCTAGTAACGTTTAAATGTTTCATGTCATGTGATTTTACCATATGACAAAGTAATGTTCGCACAATTATGTGGTAACCTAGATTAAATAAACTAATCTAGAGTCTTTCTTCATTCGAGTCAAGTGTCAATTTCTTGCTACTGTTTCAGATAGGCTGGCTTAATGTTATCTAGGGGATATTTGAGCTGCTGGGATATTTATTTCTTTATGATTCCTACGTGTTGAATGATTATGTGTTGTGATATATATAAAAATTCGACCAATTTACTGACCAATAAATCTAGCATAACCTTCTGGAATGCAAAATGGAATAATAAAACCTTGATATAGTAAAAAATTAAATGTCATGAAAACAGAATCACAGAGTAAATATTGCAATGTGTAGAAACAATAAAGTCATTGGCTATGTCTGTATTGATCAATATGTAATATTTCATTACTTTTGTAACATTAACGTAAAGGAATCTACCTTTGCCTTCAAGCTTGCCGAAAAGGGATTTTTTTTTCTCAAGAGACTATTAGAGAAAATATGTTTATACTTCAAAAATTTTAAAAGTATTAAAATTAAATAATCTTTTCATCTCATATGAGCTATCATATAGCTGAATGCAAAATGATTAAAATTAAATACTGAAATATATTAGAATTCTCAAAAAGTCTCATAGCCCTCTTCTGCTCCTTAAAAATATTCAAAAATTAAACTTTCACAGTTGCACACATTCTATATTAAAATATGAACTTTTAAATCTTAGACAATACTGCTGATAAAATGATCATTTTACATAAGACAGAAAACTGAAATATCTATAATCACAAAATCACTTTTCGTTATCGATTAATTGCAGTCATGATTTTATCAGGAAATTTGTTAAAGTACATAGACAAGGCCAAAAGAAGCAACAAAAAAGGATAAAAAAAATGAAAATGCAAACAAAGTATTACCCAATAGGTTTCTATATTTAACCCCATCAGATAGTGCTGAATCAGACATCAACAACGAAGTTTGTTTCAAAGCTGATATGATAACCTACAATGCACTCGAAATGACTGCAAATAAGCTGCCGAACTTACTATTTTGGTGGTTGAAAGTGTTATCTTTAGCCTCGACTTGATAAATTTGAGCTGGATTTAGAGTGTGTTTCACAAGTATATGAAGTACACTTTATTTACTGAATTGAATTGGGAAAGATACAGTTGCTCATAAACCAAGGAAAATAAAACTTTTTAAAACATTAATAAAATCCACGTTCTCATTAGAAATGTTAGTTTAGATACTTTAATGCAACAAGATTTAATAAAATCATCCACGAAAACGTACCTTATACAACTACATTTAATAATAATACGCACGAAAAATATGCTTTAAAGGAAGTCGTATATGCGAAAGAAAGCCATTTTAAAATATTAGTATAAAATCAATGGTTTGACAAAAAAAACTCTGGTTTTAGATACTTAAAATATAACTAGGTATTATCAAGGAATCCTCAAAAGACGTACATTGTGTTACGAAATTTATTGAAGACACCCATGGAAAAACGTACCTTATCCAATTACATTTATTGAAGACGCCCATGAAAAAACGTATCTTAGCCAACTAAATTTATTGAAGACGCCCATGAAAAAATGTACCTTATCCAACTAAATTTATTGAAAACGCCCATGAAAAAGCGTATCTTATCCAATTACATTTAATAAAGGTATTTAAGAGAAAAGTACTTTATGCACCTACATTTAATAAAAGTATCCACGAAAGACGCACCACAGGTAACTACATTTAATAAAGAAACCCAAGAAAGATGTACGTTATGCAACTAAATTTAGTAAAAATATGCTAAAAAATATACTTTACAAGAAGTGGAAATATTTATGTGATTCAAAAATAGCTAATAGTTAAATCTTAATTTGGAAAGACTATTTTCCTAACCTAAGAAGTGAATTGTAAAAAGTGATTAACAGTGATAATCATTTATTATCATAACAATGCTTCTAGAACTTTAAATAATTTAAAATCTCTCGGTTAATCATTCCATTGAACGTTCATTAATAAAGCTTTTAAAAATGTAAAAAATTAGTACTTTGAAAACAATTTATTTAAAACAAGATTTCTAACCTATGAAATGATAAAGTATGCAAAAACTTTGTAATGATTAAAGTGATGAATATCTACTAAGAAGAATAAAAGTGGTGACGAGGACGAACGCACAAGAAAACTAACAAAAAGCAAAAAGTAAACATAAAAATAATCTTAAAAAACTTTTGGCAGACCAAGAAAACCATTGTAATGAAGATATTTTAATTAATTATGTTTAACCCATTACAATCCAGAAGGTGTTAGCATATAGAAATGAGAAATTTTTAAATTAAAATTGAAAGAAATTTTAAATCATTTACACGATAATTCATAAAATCACTTACAAAACTTAAATTTATTGAATAAAACCGTAACACATGTTAGAGAATTAAAAATTTGAATTTTGAAATACCTTATTTATCTTGAGCCTTAAGAAATTGCTTCAAAAAATTTCACAACACGACATTCGACCTTTCTAACTCAATTCATGTAGAAAACTTTTTTCAAATGCATCAGTGCTTCAAGAAATAATCTTCAAGGAATAATCAGTATCATTAATTTCATGTACATATCTTATAGAGAATTGAATTCATTATTCAACTGAATTTATTCAGAAAAGTTTTTAAAATACAACACTGCTTCAAGTAATATACATAAAGAAATAATTTAAAGAAATATGTAGTAGGATTAATTTTATGTATGATATCTTTTAAATCTCACCAAATCTCCGAAGAAATGTGTTTTGTGATAAAGATACATCTAAGAAGAAAATTTATCAAACGTTCACAATTTTTCTTCGTTATTTTGCACAATTTCAGAGACTTCTCTATACACAAGCTCCATCTCATATTTCCTTTACGCGATAGTTCAACCTATTTCTAAGTTTACGCTTTCAACTTAAAGACTGAAACTCAACATAAAAATATTATATCACTTTCAAAAAGCCTCCTTTGCATTTCGATAAATTTAATATCATCTCCCTTCCAAAACAGCCTATGGGTTATTTTATAGATAAATCTAACCTCACTGAACCTAATAAAATCCGATTGTCTCAGCTTGAAGTGTGTCTGAACTGCAAAATTTACCTTCATAACCACTACAATCAAGTCTTTCCATCTCGTACATAAAAATATAAGGCCAGCGAAAAAATGTATCGTTCCAACAATCGCTGGAAGACATCAAAAAGCGCCATCTCTTCTCCGACAACAAAATGAATGGCAGCTGAGACGATACTGATAAAGAAATTGAAGAACGCAGCCATCAAGTCATCTTTTATTGATGGTCCCAGGAGCAATTACTCACAACCCTGTATTTTAGGTGAGGGACCCGTATTTTTAACCCTCGCTAAACGCCGGTGCCTTGCAGCAAGATGGAAAGCCCGAAAAACTGTCGCAGTTGGATCACTCGCATGCCAAAGAGATCAGCATCGCCATATATGGCCACCGGAAGACGGTGGTTAATGATAATGCAGATTTGTTTTAAATGGTATCTTTAAATGAATCTTTAAATCTAATGAAATTGCTATATATGCAGCGTTCATAGCTTCTTTCGTACTGCCAACTTCAGCTGTCATTGTCTATAAATCTGTACAATGTCTGAGATGATGAATGTGCCACTTGTATACCAAAATATTCAGCTTCATCGTTCATGATCATTGGAAGACGAACTGTTGATAATGACAATGCATATTTCATTTCGGGAAATTAGTTTCGAAAAAGCTTATGAAATTATTCTCGGTGAAGTATGACTGGCCTATGAAATGTACCAGATTTATCATATATAAATGGCTACTAGAAGTTGGATTTATGATAATGATAATGTGGATTTAGTTTTGAATACAATGGCGAAAACTCTAAAAAATTAAAGCGTAAAATTAATTAAAGTCTATTCTCAAGACAAAAGGGACAGAGTCGCAATCCATGAATACTATCTAATGATGGTTATGCATATTTGTTTTAAATGACAGGATTGATACAATTAAGAAATTAGAAAACATAATAACTGGATTGACAAGTAAGCCAAATTTGTCGTATATGACCAACATTGTATAAGAAAAATGGGTTGATGTTGTGTATGTCGTTTTGTTTGAAATGGTGTAAGATTTCCATAAGAAACTGCAACACCTGAAGTAATAAAAAGACACTTACATGCCAAGACGTCCAACTTCGCCATTTATGACCACTAGCAGACCAAAAATAGATTGCCCTCGAAAAAATGTAAATTACGTTTTATATGAAATGGTAGAAAGATCCACATGAAGATACAACATCTGAAGTAATGAAAGTGCACACGCATGCCAGAGGGATGTGTTTCGCCATATATGACCACTGACAAATAAGCTGTGGTTTGCAAAGAGTGATAATGCAGATTTCTTTTTGCATAAAATGGTTAAAATAAACTCATGAAATTACAACATTTCAAGTCATAAAAGACTCCACACGTCTCCTGGTCTGTTACTTTGAATGCTTTTTTTTGTTAAATTTGCGGTTAATGACGAGAACGAGTTATGCGTAATGATAAAAGAGATTTGAAAATGAGATCCATCTTCGCCATCTATGTCCACGCATAAATAAATATAAACATTGCTACAAGTATTTGTATTCGTGAAATAAAGAGAGTTAGAATTCATTTGTAACTGTTACACATTACAAAAACAGTTAAGAAAACGCAAACCCTCATAATGAACGGTAGAAATCTTCATCGTATTTGGTATTCCTTTGCTATATATATGCTTTATACTATTTTGATTTTGTACAGACCTTCTACAGATAATAATGGTAAGACTCATTTTTTTACAGGTAACATAGTATTTGTGGCCTGTTTGATAAAAAAATCAGTTACAAGTAACGTAGGACTACGTTCCTCCCATTGGGGTCTAAGGAAGGAATTTGATTCACACGCCAAAACGCACAGAAAACGTTGTATGGGAGATCCTCTATATATCGGGAACTACATTTGTTAAAAACATAACTAATGTCTTATTTTAGAGATAAAGGGTAATAACAGAAGTTACAAATCGGAAAAGAGACACGCGTCTAAAGTAGCCCTACGCCTTTAACATCAGCGGCTGTTTAAAAAATACAGCCTCCCGTCATTTTTTTCTTCTTTTTAATTAAGTTAGTTCGCGCAGTAAGTTAAGGATTAATTACAATAAAATGAAACTTTTGTCATTGGCGCTTTTTAAATTTTAATTATTAATATTTAGCCCTACTTTATTGCATGATACTTAATATTGCAATACTTTCAGCAAAAGATAGTTATCTTTCATGATGCAAAATTCTTTAGTTGGCATTTAAACTGCATAGCAATGACAGACAGGTCATACAAATTTCAAAATAAAATTTCGATTCGCGCGGTTTCAAACAATTTTGCTTAGCCTTTTGTAGTTTAAATATCTATAGGTAATTTATAAATTAAACACATTTATAGACAATGACAGCATAAATTTACAGCATTTTAGCTGCCAACTTAAACTGTCATTGAGCTATGAACGACCTCATCCCTGGATAATAGTATAATGCTTGTATTTAGATATCTTAGACCTACAGAATGAGTTCTACGAAATAGAGCATCTTTCAATTGAAATGCAATGTTTTATCGTGTAAAATACCGGTTATTAAGAGATTAAAACTAAACCCTGGTCAAGTATATTTAATAGCTTTAAATACATTCGGATATATGCAGAATCTCTTAAATGGAAATTTTGATATACACATAGATTTAGCTACGAATAGTCCCTGACTATTAAAGCTCGTCCATGAAGTACCGAGTTGAATGTATCTGTGGTCCAAAATGGATGCCAAAGTCAGCTTGTGACTTTCGTTTCAGAGATTGACTATAGATTACTATAAACGTACTAGAACGTGGAATGTGTTTTATCTTGATAAGTCAAGAAGAGAAATCGGGTTTTAATGTTTTGGGTAGACATTTCTTCTTTCCCAGAAGATAAAGTTGCCTGATATTTATGGGTGCAGTTTTCATTTCTTTCGTAATTTCAAAGGAAAAAAATAAGAAAGATTTTGAATCTTGAAGTACCACATTCGTCTCAAAAACTGGATAACCATCACTGTAATGATGTGAAGGACAAATTCCTCATTACCACATCAATCCGGAATTATGCATTAGGGAAACTCCATAGCATTATCACAGGAAAAGATGAACAACTAAATTTTATTTTTATCAAACTGATCGTGTATAATTTAAAAATATCAGATGATATTATGGCACTAAATAATATTTTAATTCTTTTCTCTGAAATATTTCAGGCGAATCTGTGATTGTAATTTATCTAGTTCATTATCCAAATAAAATATCTACCATTTAAAAGGGAGGGTTTTTTAAGAACATAAAGACAGCATATCATAGTTCGTAGGGAAAAGATATCTATACAAATTCTAATGAGTTTCAATGCCATTTCTAGAATTTTCAAGACATTTTTTTAAAGGATTCTAGTAAATGAAATATAGGAAATAAAAGTATTACGATGGTCAAAACATTCGATCGCTAGGATTGATGGATTCCTCGTTTTGCACCTCCCCGAGTCCAAAAAGGCATTTTTAGAATTATGTCTGTCTGTCTGTCATGTCTGCCTGTATGTGCACAATATAACCGAAAAACAAAGAGAGTTAGAAGTATGAACTTTCATATGCATATTCACACCGAAATAGCAGGTTTCTCTTAAAATTTTGGACGAAATCTCCGAACTTGAAGTTTGTCTGTATGTTCTTCCCCTTGCATATGGACGCGGTAAGTCAACAATCCAATGGACCAAATGGATGAGATTTGGCATATAGCTTTTTTCCACCAAAATTAAAAATCTGTCAAATTTTGAAATCAAATTCTTCGACCTGCAAATTTTCTGTATGTCCTGGAACATGTGAAGCAATCACTCGAAAACAAGAAGTACTCATAAAAATGAAATTTGCTATGTGTTCTTAACACCAAAACTGTTGTAAATTTTTTTTAATTTGTGTAAAATTTCGCATCCAATGGATCAAGAGATCCAAAATGCATACTCGATTCACTTCATTATATCAGGGGTTCCCAACCTTTTTTCCCTAGCGTACCCCTTGATTAAGTATTTTTATTTTCTCGTAACCCCTATATTCATACTAACCCCCCAAACTTTCGACAAGTTTATATTAATAACGTTAAGGGCTTAGGTTATCTTGAGAGTGAAATGACTAGAATTAATAACATTTGCATTTAGTTTCGATTTTTACATTTTATTACATTTTTACAATAGTTTTAATTCAACGAAATGAAACCAGTATTATAATAATTTCTCATTAACTCAATAAGGACAGCTAAAAATAATCAATCTACAACAAGTTCGTAACAATCAACTATTTAAGTGGAAGAAAATTTCAATGAGATCCTTGAGCCTGTCTCATGGAGTTGAGTTTTATAAAATTGGTTTCAAATGAAGTCAGATATAACGTCATGTCTGGAGGTATGAAAACCAAATATCAATTAATTATTAGGCGTCCTTTTCTCTCTCTCTCTTTTTCTTACTTTGAAAGTAAGCTTTAGGACTTGTTCAACTTTCACTTGTACTTCTCACACGAACTTGGTAAAACAAAATTCGTTAACTTCTAATCAATTATGTTCTCTTGTGTCTGCCATTACCGACTTTGATTTCGCGTACCTCCAACTGGTCTTTCGCCTACCCCTAGGGATAAGCGTACCCACCAGTTGGGAACCTCTGCATTATATCATGAAGCTTAACACAAAATATGCCATATTTGTAAGTTTACGAGAAAGTTGAGGAGAGACTACACCCGCAAGATTTACACGAAACTAAAGGTTCAATTGTTAACTTCTAAGCTTTTTCAATATTTAAATTAACCACTCAATCCCCCATACATAATTAAGTATGGTAGCCATTTGACCACATAGTTTCTTCAATTAATTAACCTAAACTGTATAGCGATTGATATTTGCAACACTACCAATTGTGACTTTTTTTAATTAATTTTGAATAATTTAATGATTTATAAATAAAATCTGCTACTTACTAAACGTTTGATCTAAAAATGGATCCATACGTTTTTAGTAAAGAAATATGAAAAATTTTACTCCGAATTAAATGCTGAATATTCCAGCATTTCTTACTCTCATTTATATAGATTTAAGCAAATTCCGCTGAAGAATAGAAGGAACCGTACAGTGTTTCATACTGTAAAATAACTAATAAGAACTAATGTATATATTTAAAACAGGGCTTTTTAAACTACGAGTCCTAACTCCTAGTGGGGTCGCAAAAATAATATGTCACGATTTTTAATATTAGAAAGCAAAAATAAAGCTGAAGTTGGAAGACAAGAATATATATATATATATATTAAACAGAGTTTCTTCACTCATTATATCCTGAATAACTTTCCCAGCAATTTTTTTAATTTTAGTTTTGCATCAGTAGCTAAGTTTTGGTGCTTAGGAAAGATGAAATTTTTAAATTAATTAAAATAACTTAATTAGTAGTTAAAAGATCAATTTCTGCCTTCAACTGTCATAACTACCCCTATTAGCACAAGATCCTCTGCAATATTCATACGATATCTTTGCAATGCTATGGGGCATTCACATTCAAAGCATCGTAGTAACATCATTTAGTTTAGTTATATTAACGTCCCGTTTTGAAGCAACACGAGGGCTATTTTGGGACGGACCTCGTAATTTTGAACATCAGTCAGATGACGAGGGCGACACCTGAGCTGGCACCACCCTCTCCAAGGTTCCGCGCCACACCGACGTGAGGACGTTTGGCCCCTACGCATGATTTAATGTGCAACGGATCTTCAGTGGAATCGGGTTTCGAACCTGGAGCCCTCCGGCTCCGAAGTCGAGACCTTACCTCAAGGCTACCGCGGCCTCATATCAACATCGTGGAGATATCGTAAAATATCTTGTGCTGGTAGGGACATTCTTAGTGCTCTTGTGAGTATCGTCATATGCAAAGATGTAAGAGTGATTAAAGCGGTACTTTTAAGTACCATCGGGATATAAAAGGTTAAACTATGGATCCCAACTCCAAGCAAGATCATACTCGCGACAAGTTCTTCTATCAAAATTCCCAACTCCAAGTAGGATCGAAAAAGTGCTCACGACAAGTTCTTCTTTTAAAAATCCCAACTCCAAGTAAGACCACAAAAATACTCGCGGCAAGTTCTATCAACAATCCCAACTCCAAGTAGGACCGAAAAAATACTCACGACAAGTTCTTCTGCCAAGATCTCCTGTAGTAAAATGCAAAAAAAAAATCGAAAACTTTATTAATTTGAAGCATACTAATAAAATTTTAAAGAAAATTATCTTTTAAGCTAAATTTCATTTTGTTTATCATTAATCATTTTTCTGTTTCTACCCCTTCTTACGTACACACTTGAGATCGTAAAAAACTTGCTATCATATGGGGAGGGGGCTGTGAAAACATTTTCAGGTGTAAGAGGCAAACTTGAATTAAAAAAGTTCTTCTTTTACTTAAAATTCTAATACCAAATCCATCCCCTAAAATTCTAAAAGGTACTCTGCAATCCTAGGGCGCGTAAGAAAACGCAAAGGAATGCGCATTAAAGTAGAGAAGGAGGGAGAATCCAAATTACGCTAACTCTCACGATCACTTCCAACCCAAAAAGATAAATAAAAAAATGAACCAACTCCGTCAAAAGACCCACACAACCAATGAAAGCCCACGTATCAAAAATCGCTCTCTATGCCCATATAATAATAAAAATCAAAACCACCGCGTTTAAGCTGCCATCCCCAACAAGCTTATAATTAAAAAAACAAACACGGCCGATAAATAGCAACTTATGTCTGTACTTCGCATCTCCAAGATTGGGCAGAGATAAGTCTTGACATTAAAATGGCCGGAGCGATAGCTTCCATTGGGGAGCCAGGTGTATATTTTTCCCTGGGCTGTTAAGTGATGCTATCTCCAACCCTAAGTGGACTTGCTGAAAGCGAGATTTTATCTGGTCCTGCACCAACTAGATGGGCGGGTCCCTATCTCAATGGTTTCGACGCTGGGTTTGCTTGTTTTTTCTTTGTTTGAGTTTTGGCTTTTCCTCCTGCAATGTCTTACGGATGGAGTTCTTGTTCTTCTTTTTTCTGGGGGGACGGGGGTAACCTGATGTTTGAACGTCATTGGTCAGTGTGATGTTTTTTGTGGCAGTTAAGGGTTAAGGTTGCCAAGGCCTACCTGAGTTTTGTGGCTTAATGGACGCAGTTGGAGTAGTCAGGCGACTCTGATGACTTTTCAGAGATTGTGTTCGTTACAGGAGTAATTATCTATTACGAATTTTTCGCCATGTGTTGTTATTAAAATTCTGGAGATGATTACTTCGCTTGTTGCTAGAGCTGGTAAATCGATGTTAGAATGTTAAAAGTTAATTAAAGATGTATAATGTTAATGAAGTCATTTTTAATTATACTCACGACATTTATAGAAAGAATGAGAATTACTCTAAGACCGCCTATTATTAAGAGAAGTTTAGGCTTTAAAATTTTAGATTATAAACAATTTTAGTGATATAAAAACTATTTTAATTTTATAAAAAAATAATTATGATACACGATATCCGTTATCAGACAATTTTATCACGATGCGCTTATACAGATGGCAATTAAATTAGCGTTTGGTAAAAAATTCTGCCAATCGGAGAAAAAATCATTTTATGTTGTAATATTCGCATACAGAAAGACTATTTTAGTTATTTTAATATTCAGCTGCATGTTAGAGGATGGCATCATACTTTAGAGGTCTATGATATTAAGATTTGACCCTGGGTAAATAATATAGATAATGTGTACGCAAACATATTAAGAGAAGGAAAGGAGACTATTTTTGAAATAACGTTATTTCTAGAAAGCCGTTATTTCTAAAATAGATTCTTTAGCCAGGAGTACATTTCTTGGGTTTCTCGTTCACTTACAAGCATGGTCCTTTTTGTGCTTAGCTTCGTTGTAAAGTGAAAATACGTGAGTAGGCATTTTATACCTCTTTCCAGTGATTGTTAGGTCCAAAATTTGATAAAGTTCTGTAACTTTCATGTCGAGATCACGTTCCAATTTTATTTGCCTAACTCATTGCGTTTTTGAATGATCACGTACAGATACATAGACAGAACAACAGAAAGAAAAAATTTGCCAAAAATTTATTAAAAAGTTAGTCAAAAAATTTGATAAAGATCTGGTGGTTAAATTAAGGTACAAAATTTTATCTATCTAGCTCGTTGCGATTCTTAGTTTTCGAGTACGCACAAAAACGGGCGACAGACAAATTGACTTTCCAACAACAGTACAGGTCTACAATTTAGTATTAAAGGCCACATACCAAATTTCATTCGTTTAACTCATTCTGTTTTTGAGTTTTGGGTCCAAAATTTGATACACTTCTATAACTTCCATGCCGAGATCGCGTTCCAAATTTTATTTGTCTAGCTCATTGCGTTTTTGTATTATCGCTTTCACGTACAGATAAATAGACAGAACAACAGAAAGTTAATTTGTTGAAAAATTTAGTCAAAAAATTTGATAAAGATATGGGAGTAAAATAATGTACAAAATTTTATCTTTGTTTAGTTTAGCAAGTTTAGTTCAAAATTTCATACAGATCTATAATTCTGGTGTAAAGACCACATACCAAATTTCATCCATCTAACTCATTCTGTTTTTGAATTATCATGTTCTCAGACAAACGGACATAAATTAAATTATGGTTTTTTTGAACACAGGGAGGTCTAAAATGTGGAGATTCGTCAAGATTGCAAGGTCGAGCTCTTTGGCAATTACAGTATTTTTTTCTTTGGATACGCGAAAGTAAAAATAGTAGCAAAGTATTAAAAGGAATGCAGTTTTTTAAACAATGCTGAAAATAATAAAATAAAGATTTTTCTAACAAAAAAATGAATGGAGGCTTTTCTTTTTTAAATTAGGAGACCATTCAGCAGAAATGGCCTAAAATAACACCCGCAAATAATTTTTTTGGTTCTACTATTATTATTCTTTCAAATTGGTAAACTAAAATTACTAAATAATTTATCGCTATCACTGGAAAACTTAACAAAAGTAACTTGAAATTAATATAATTTTTAGCTTAATTTGTTATAAAAGTATAACTTACATAAAAAAAAGTTTATTACAAAATTATAAGTATGCAACGAACAGCTGAAAAAACTATATACTGATAAATTAGTCGTCTCAAAATTTTGTCATTCAAGAAGATATTTGCATATTATCTTTATGTTTTGTTTCCTATTAATTCACTTAAAAGCACAAGATTAATTAACCTTATCTGACTATCATTCATTTTTTAGATAAATTATTTTTTAAAAATTTGTATCGTCATAACTTCATTATTATTGGATGAATTCCCTAAGTTTTCTTATTAAAATAATAATTTTTAAAAACTGAATAGGTTAAATGTTTTCATCACGAAACATAAGTTCTCCGAACCACCTACAAGCGATAACGATCAAGCCGGAACATACTTTTATCACATTTCGGATTATTTATGGCACACGCTGCAAAACGTGAGTAAACTATGTCAAATTTTGCTACTACGGATTTCATAAATATTCAATCGTTATAAGGAATTGAATCCAAAAGTGGTAAATGATAATCGTATTAACTTATTCAGAGAATTTTATCACATATACGTTTTTCAATTTCGTAGATTGTTTCAAATATAAAAAGAAGCTTCAAAAATTCAAACTATGCTATGAAATCACTTTTAAATAGCCAAAATTGGATAAATCGTTATAAATTAAGTTGAAGAACGTGATCAATATTTTTTTATGTTACAAGTACTCCATACAGCTTTGCAAAAGAAGAGTTAAAAAAGTCCTTCTCTCTGCAGTATTTAAGTAAGGAGAAGTACTTCTGCAGTAGTACTTCTCCCTGCAGTATTTAAATACCCTATCAAAACGGGACGTTAATATACAAAACCAAACTCTGCAGTATCATTAGGCAATTAACAGCAAATATTTCTTTCAGCGCATGTCTCTTAAAAATCATACTCATGCAGCTAAAAACTGTAAGAAACAGCCATCATTTTTTGAAACAATCCGGGGAGAGGTAGTAAGGTCTCGATTTCGGCGCAGGAGGTTTTAAGTTAGAAACTTGATTCCATCAACTATCCTCCAAGCATGAGCCAGGTGCACGTTAATTAAGAAATAAAAATTTAGCTCGTGAATAAAAAATTCGAAGTCTAAAAGCTAATTGGAGGAACATTCTACCCAGTAAACGATATTTTATCCTTTTTAAATATAATTATTCTGCTCATAAGTGCTTCCATATTGCATAGATATTGTAATCTAAACAATAATTAGGAAACTTTCCATGTGAAAGAGGTTGAAAACAAAGAAACTTGACAGAATTTAATTGAAACAGTTCAAATATTCCTAATGTAGCTGTCTTTAAAAGCACATACTAAGAGAGATTTTTTTCACGCAGGTTTGCAAAAAGATAATTTAACTCTCTGAACCCGGCTAGAGTGAGAATTCCATTGTCTCAAAACCTGGAGTGAAATTTCGCTCACAAAAGCAGAATGGAATCGTCACATTCTTTACAGAAATTCTAGGAGGTCGACACCTATGGTTTCCCGATCAATTGTCAACAAAGAAAGGAACTACATTTTTCCTAAAAAATTCACCCAGGCGCCCGAAACCACCTGAATCCGGCTTCTGTCGAACGGTCAGAAGTCGGATAGATACCCTATGCCGATTCTGAGGCGGCATAGGGCTCATAGGGTTAAGCTAATAAGTATAAAAATATCCACAACCCTAAGGAATGTGTGGTAGCCTCATGGTAAGCTACCGGGCTCGAGGCAGGAGAGTTCCAGATTCGAAACCGGATTGCACCAAACATCTGCTGCGCCTGCGGGACTGGTGCACGACAAATCTGACACCGAGTACCAAACCCCTTCCCGCTGGTGTGGCGTGGAAGTTTGGAGAAAGAGCACTACCTCAAGTGCCGTCCTCTTTATCTGATTTGGATTAAAAATCGCTTGGTCCGCCCAAAATATCCTTTCTTTTGCATCAAAATGGGGCGAAAGTATAGTTGACTAAATTAAGCTCTTATTCTTTACACAATTGCTAGATTCTCAAAATAGTGCAGTTTTTTCAAACAGATTTTTAAGTGATAAATATTAGCTTCCTTTGCAAATCAGAAGTGCCTACAATTTATTGCTTTATTTTTTAACTTAAAATTTTAACTTTAAAAAAAATGTATTCAATTGAAGATCAGTTGTTATGAATTCAAACCTCTGAAAGAATCATTGATGTGCAAAGAAAGCCATGAAAGTTTTCAAAACTTGTTTAATCCATTTATTTCGACCTTAATTTTTTAATATAATATAAAACTGAATTTTTTTTCACATAATCAGGTACTCCCAGAATCAAATGCAAAATTAATCACTTGTACTACCCACATTAGCATGCTTTTAATACAACACGCGTACGGACGTTATCAATTGAATAGATCATGATGCTTGTGAATCTAATACAGTCTCTAGAGAATTACATTAAATTTGCCGCTGCCTGGGATTCGACATCATTATCGTGCAAGTGAGTCGCAATTTATCTATTTGACGATTAGTGACATCATAATATCGGACATACGCGTCACGCATATTAAATCGAACACGATTATGTAATGATACGTATCAATACGGTATTCAATTCGATATATCTCTCTGCGCAATGTATTCCGAATAATTAAATTCGGAATGGTAGATGGAACTGGTTCGAGTGTATTCTCGTTCTAAAAAGTATGTTTTCACTCGACCTTTCAAGTGCTATTGAAGGACGTTTGGTGATTGAAAGCTTTAACTTTTTCAAACTCTGGTGCAGGTTTAGGTTTTAATTTCGTTGTATAGATGCATTTTTAGGTCTATGCAATTAAAGGCGTTTAATGACTGAAAGCTTCAGATTTTTCACACTATAGAGAGCATATTTAAGCTTTAATCCCTGTATGTATATCCTTATAAAGTGTATGTCCTTTTTCATTATATGCTATGTCAGCTGTTTCCAAACCGTTAACTCAAAGTCTCGTTGTTCTCGAAGTTTGCCATCTTGGAATTTAGGCTCGTAACCATGTCATAATCAAAGTAAAATTCTCTCAGATTGGAATTTCTTGTAATTATTTTAAGTATGCATCAGCATGCCATATCAAAACTATTTGGGTAGGGACCTCAAAATTTTGGACCGTGGTCAGATGGCGAGAACATCTGAAATAGTGCAACCTCTCTAACTTCCACGGCGAACCAGTGGAAGGATGTTTGACACTCGACGTGAGATGTAACGTGTATCAGGCCCATATGCACCGCAGATCTTTGGCAGAATCGAGTTTCGGGTTTCATTGTATCAAAAGATAATAACGAAGTTTAAGCGCCTCAGAGAGTAATGATTTTTCAGTCTTCTTTTGCATGCAAAACGAATTCGGTCCAGTTTTCTCTGAAAAATCTTTCGTAGAAGAAACCTCATTAAAATACGCTGCTTGGCGCATTCAGATTTTTACCATTCTTATAGAATCAATTAATGATCAGGTTCTGTGTGGAGTGCCAATTCAATTCATAAACCAATTAAACACATTGAAAAAGGAAAATGGACGTGATGTAACACATCTGCGTAAGTCAACGTCCACTTAGATGTTACATGACATGCGCAGTTACATTTGTCATGCGAGTATGACGTCATGTGAACTGCAACCTTAAGGTACCACAGCTGAATTATTAATTAATTTACTAATAATCCATTGAAATTTAGCATGATGTAAATACTCTTACCTGTACCACTATAATCAGCATACATTTCAGGTAGTATGAACAATCTAAGCATTACTTAGAATTCTTATTGAGTGAGTATTGTTTACTAAGCCTATATGTTTATACATCTAGAGGTTTTGTAGTTATCAGTTCTGTCAGGAGTTGTAATCCTATGATCAGTATTTGACTTAATATGTCAATTATCTCTAGAACAAGTTCAGATTTTGATAGTAATGATTAGTCATTTCACTACTCTCTACGGATTCTTTTAGATTAGTCACTGTTATCTTTATAGAACAAGTCACTATTTTCATATCTCATTTTGTTCCACAATATTCCTCATGTACATATTCTACCGGTTTTCTTGTTTATTAAATTTCAGATATTTACTTTCAACTCTGCTGAAATTACTAAACTATAACATAAGTCGGACGAGGCGCTTTTTTTTTCTGTAATGCGCATTTTAAATTTTTCCATCAATGTTTAAAAATCATTATTTGCAAGTAATAGGGACACTTCATTAAAATAAAAGAAGCACTGAAACATTTAAATTTATTCTGCGGAAGCGCATTCTGAAGTGATTTTAATCTCTAATTATCATAACCTACTAAACAAAATCGTCATGTGAAGAAAACGGCATCTTTAATACAGTTATATTAACAAATATAGTTATATTAACGACCCGTTTTGAAGGAACACGAGGACTATTGTGAAATCGACCTTGTAACTTTGAACCGCGGTCAGATGACGTGGACGGCACCTCAGCTGGAACCTTGTTCTCCAAACTTCTTCACCATGTATTTAAAAGTACTGCCCCTGTTCGGGCAATGCCTGTATCATTTTATTGTACCCAATAAATCCCGTCCTCCACATGCTGGTACTGCCCCTGTTCGGGCAATGCCAGTATCATTTTATTGTAACCAATAAATTCCGTCCTCGACATGCTGACACTGCTCCTGTTAGGGAAATGTCTGTATCATTTTATTGTACCCAATAAATCCCAAACTCCACATGCTGGTACTGCTCCTGTTCGGGCAATGCCTGTATCATTTTATTGTACCCAATAAATTCCGTCCTCTACATGCTGGTACTTCCCCTGTTCGGTCAATGTCTATATCATTTTATTGCACCCAATAAATCCCGCCCTCCACATGCTGGTACTGCCCCTGTTCGGGCAATGCCTGTATCATTTTATTGTACGCAATAAATCCCGTCCTCCACATGCTGGTGAGGAGGCTCTCTCCCCGCTGGTCCTCTCACAGCCTTGCACCCTTCTTGGGTAGGCCGGGCAAGTGTGGGTATTTTTGTACCACACCAGCGGGAGAATGTTTGACCCCCTACGTATGATTTAACGTGCAACACTCCGAATACATGGCGGATATTCAGTGCAATAGGTTTCCAGCCCAGAACCATCCGGCAATGAAGCCGGATCCTTACCACTAGGCCACCGCTTCCTTGAAATGAATGGTATGAATTTGATCACTCATCATAGATATTTTAACCTTTTCGTTTAAACGAAAATATTAGATTTTTAAATTTTTTGTTATTTTATGTATTCATTCTTTTACTGGCAAAGTATATTTTTCATTAATTAATTTGGTTGCAGTTTATAATTTAAATTAGCGCTGCAAATGGTGCAATAAGTCGATTTTCACCTTTTGATGATGTCTGCACTTTTAACGCAACGAGTAGCTGGCACAACCGTGTGACAGTCGTCTTCAGAAGGTTAAATAACTAACATTCTAAAGCGCAGAAATATTTAATAGCAATAAAAAAGTTATGCGCTAACTGCCTTGAAGGATAATAAATATGTAAGCACATCTGCATTCAGCTTGGCTCTCTTTTTAAACGTTACTAGTAATTTTTTAATAAAGCATTCTATAACAGTAAGGAATAACGTTTAAAACCTAAATAATTATTCAAAAATAGTATAATTATAATTAATTATTTTTAAAATAGGACAGTCAGGAAATCGCTTTAGAAAAAGTGTAGCAAATCGACTTTTAATAACTTTTGGATTTATTCTTAGGCTCAGAAATTTTTACCATTTAATGGCAACCTAAATACTTAGACAAATATAATATAATTAAAATTAATTAATTTTAGAAAGCAGATCAGTCAAGAAATCGCTTTAAGAGAAATGCAGTAAATTTATTTACAATAATATCAGGATTAATTCGCAAGTGCAGCAACTTTAAACACTTAATGACAACCTAAATAATTACATAACTATAACATAATTATTTTTTTAAACCAGAACACTCAGAAAACCACTTTAGGAAAAGAGTAGAAAATTGGTTTTTTATAACTTCTGGATTAATTCTTAAGTGCAGAAATTTTTACCACTTAATAGCAATTAACAATTCATGAGCTAGCATCGAAGTATAATAAACATGTAAAGAACGCCACATCTGCATTCACCTAAAAGCTCTTTTTCAAACATTGCAAGCACTTTTTTTATAATAAAACATTCTTCAAGAGTGGGGGAGTGCTTTCAAAATCAAAATAAAAATAAAATAAATTGAAGTAGGGAAATGGGGGAGGTGGAAAACTGCTTTCAGTTTTGAAATCAGTTATCTTAACAAGCAAAAGTTCAATTTCTAGAGATTTAATTCATTCGAAATTGGGCTTATTTTCATTCAAATCGAAAATAAGCACAAATAGAACTTTTAAAATGAGGCATCGTTCGATCTCGAACACATCATTCAGAAATCACTTACGCAAATCTCCCATCAACTCGGAGAATAAAAAAACGGAATAAAAAAAACGAAATAAAAAAATTCCTAAAACACTTCATTTCAAATGAAAAAAGAATGAAAGGGGTCAGGCAATTGCAGTTTTTTGATGGGTCCATTTCGAAACCGTGCTTTAAATATATATTTTATACATTTTTTTTCTGGCGTTACACTTTCGCTTTAGCCCTAAACGTCCTCCCCATAAGGTCGTTTTTTCTCTCTCCCTTAGTTTCTTTTCAAAGCGCACAACCCCACTAGGCTGTGGAGCGTTCTCATTTAATAAGCTTATCTAAATTTGAATTTAGATGAATGATAAGGAGTGAGGCGAAAATAGTAGAAGAGAGAGAAAAAAAAAACGATCGTTCAAAAACTGTAGAATCTAATGATTATAGTTTGAAGTGGGGAGTAGTTTGATAAAAAAAAATAGGGGGGGGGGGGGCCCAAAGAGGATTTGATGAAGTGGGATTTTTTTAAGAGCCCCCCCTCCCCCAAAAAAAAAAATCAGGAAAAAAATCATGATTTTTTTATTTTATTTCCTTCTCCTGTTTCGTACAGTCGAGTGTGTGGATGGTCGAGATACTACAAACCTTTTATCATTAACTGTTCTTAATGTTACCCTAAGACAAGAAACAGTGATAAAAAACGGAGCACAGTGTGTGTGTGTGTGCGTGCGTGTGTGTGTTTTTGGAATTAAATATATTTCTTCAGAACTGCGCTGATAAATATATGGCTCCCGAAGCATTAAGTAAAAAGGGGAGCGAAAAAAAACTGGAAAAAGGAGAAAGAGTAGAAGAAAAAAATTCCAAATCGTAGTGAAAAATTAAACAGGATGAAGAAAAAAAAGATAATCTAAAATAAGAAAAGCTGCAGCAGTAGAACGGTTAGAATAAATTTTTTGTATTATTTTCTTCCCCCTTTTTTCGCAATTGTTATTGTTGTGTAATCAAATTTATTTCGCCAGTGTTCGATGAATGTACGAATGAGTGTTAACAATGTTTTTAAAGAACGGTATCGGCTGCCTCATTATTCAAGTTGAATTGTTTTACGCTACATTAGGCATATTGACAAGGCTTTTTTCTCCTCTTCTAGATTTATCGTTAGCTGGGTCTTTTAAATAGAAAAAAACATAAAGGTTAAATCATCCATAAAAATGATTTAGAGAGCTTGTAAAAAAAACTAATCATGTTTTTTTTCAGCGATTCTTATCCAGGATAAAGAAAGATGGTGAAAAAGTGTTGGATTAAGGAATTCTGGGTACTCGAGTTCAAAAACGATAAATTTAAATGCTTAAAAAATGCTACTCTTAAATGCTTCAATTAAATCAAAGCTGTTTAAAAAATAATTTCTTATATTACGTTATATTTGAAAACTAGCTGATACATCCGGCGTTGCTCCTATTGAAAATATTTTCATGTTTAATACTTTTATATAAAATATTATAATTTACCAAAAACATTTTCTGTCTGCAACTTTATTTAAATTAAAAATTTACACCAAACATTTTTTAAATCTCGTAGCTTCTTGAAAAATCACTGACTGTACCAAATAGTTTTTCAAACCAGTCAAAATCTAACTTTTTTATAAAATTATTTATAAAGAGCGATATAAAATTTAATTAAACATTGCGATTGGCAACTCACAGACAAGTAAAAAATGATTCAAAATATCTTTAATTATCTTCAGTTAATAAGAATGACAACAGTAAGAGAGAATTAACTTTCCTATATATGAAAACATAGTTTTTAATTAATAAAAAATTTAACTACTTGTTCAATTGCCACGGAACCTTCACTAAAAAATTCCATATGCTTCAAAGTATTTTTGAGCAAAATTTGAAGGAAAATCTATTTATTTGTTTGGATTGCTATAGCGTAGAAACTATTGTATTGATAAATGAACATGGGTTGCCATGTAGTCGTTTGTTGGTTCAAATTCTTATTTTAACATCTTACATTCCCTAACCTCTTTCTGTTTTTTTTTTAGTTTTATAAGTCCGCGGTGGCATCATGACAAATCTTCGTAACCGGAGGGTCGCGGGTTCGAGACCCGATTCCACGAAATTTCCGCCGTGTATACGGGCCTGGTGCACATTAAATCCTTCGAGGGGTCAAACATCCTTCCGTCGGTATGGAGCGGAAGTCTGGAGGGATTACCGGCTGCGGTATCGTCCTCGTCATCAACTACGGTTCGAAATTGCGAGGGCCGTCCTTAAATAGCCCTGGGATAGCTTCTAAATAGAATGTTAATATAACTAAAATTCACATATGTTATCTCTAATCGAGACAATTAGGAACCATTTGCCCAGACAGTCTGCATATTCAACTGGAAATTTACCTCAACCGATTTTTTGCACTTTTCCCTATTAGCACAAGATGCTCTACAATATTCATACGATGTTGTGCTACATTCGGAATATCATAGCAACATCGTGGAGATAACGTAAAATATTTTGTGCTAATGGGCTTGCATTTACTTGATTACCTTTACATTCCGAAGTCATTGGTGCCATACGTGGTATGACGCCAATGGTTGGATAATCAGAACACCATGTGAGTGGTATTCCCCTTTTCAAACTTCCATATAACACCAGCAGTTGACTTTTGCCCGATGGATTTAACGCACACCAAGCCCTTGAACAAAGCTGACTTTCTGTTAAAATCGGGCCTTAAACCCGTAATACTGCCCAGAAATCACCAAGACCGCTGGGTTTTTTTTGTTTGTTTTTTTAAGAATTCATTAAAGCAAGATGCCACTTTGTAACACGGCATTACGATAATATAGATTCCATATAACTCGAAACAAAAATAGCGGCAGCTGTCCTGCAATAAAGTATTCTAATCCCATGGATTCCATATAATGCAGAGCAACAACAGCGACAACTATCTCACAACATGGCATTCTGAAATCCCTCCTACACCACAATTTCCTTATGACACCGTTCAAACACTGTGACGACTCTCATACAGTAAGGCATTCTAATACCACATGATCCATATAACACAGAGCAAAAATAGCGACATTTCTCCTATAACATGGCATTCTGACATCACCATTTCGATTCAATACGGAAGGGATGAACCATGTTTTAGAAAAATTGAATGGGCTTCCTTTTCCTATTTCGGAATGCGAAAAAAATTTCCATACGAAGATAGTGTACCAAAAAGGAGTCAATACAACATATAAGGAACTCTTATTGAAGATGGTACGACATAATTTGGTGCAAAGTTGCTTAATTTGAGGTAGATGTAGCTTGTAGTAGCTTAATAGACTCAATCGTTTAAAAGTAGCTATAGCCTTAAACTTCTTTTTGATTTAGAATTAATTGATGCTTCGATTCATTATTATGGGATGAAGCTATTGTGTCTAAAAAGGGTGCTATAAAGAAATTTAAGAAACTCTGGTTTAAAAGGCAAACATAACTTTGTACAAAAGTCTCTACTCGTGTTTACGTAAACGAAACAACTTCGTTTACTATAAAGTTTGAAAATTCTTCTACCGCATAACTCCTTTTTGTTTTTCTTTTCCTAACTTTTCGGAAGAAAATGTTACACCAAAAATTTAAGAACAACTGGCCAAAGAGACACTACAACAAAAAATTTTGCTTCAGTTTTTGAAAAAGAAGCTACTTCTTCATCTTCGTCGACACGATAATTTAAAATTCCAGCAGCGCCTTAACTTCTTTTATTTAATGTCAATTAATTTTTTTGCTGTTTTTTGAGACGATACTGGTGTAATGAAAATAGAGCAATAAAAAGTTTTAAGCTCTGGATTAAGAGCCTACATTATTTTGCCACAAAATTGTTTAAGTTTACGATTCAACTTCAGATTTCCGTAGCCCAGAAGCATCTTTTTAAATAAAATAAATTAATGGTTCAATTTCTTATTATGAGACGAAAATGGTGTAATGAAAATAGGACAATAAAAAATTATTAAGCTCTCGTCTAAAAGCCTACATTATTTTGCAACAAAATTGTTTCAGTTTACTAGTTCTTGAAATTCAAAATTCCGCTGTCTCGAAACTAATTTTTAATTGAAATAAATTAATACTTCATTTTCATATTTTGAAACGAAACTTGTGTGCTGAAAAGGGAACAATAAAAAAATTTTAAGCTCTTGATTAAGAGCCTACATTATTTTGCCAGAAAATTGTTTAAGTTAACGATTCATCTTCAAATTTCGCAACCCCCAAACTTCTTCATAAATAAAATAAGTTGATGGGTCGATTTCTTAGTATGAGACGAAAATGGCGTAATGAAAATGTGACAATAAAAAACTATCAATCTCTGGTCTAAGAGCTTACGTTATTTTGCTACAAAATTGTTTCAGTTTACGAAAATGAAACTCTTCTTCAGTTTTAAAATTCCGCAACTCTGAAACTTCTTTTTACTGAAATTAAATTAATACTTCATTTCCTTATTTTGAGACGAAAATGGTGATCTGAGAATGGGACAATAAAAATTTTTAAGCTCTGGTGTCTAATGGAAAACGTCATTTTGCTACAAAATTGTTCAGTTTATGAAGACGAAGACTACTTCTTTGACTCGACAGTTTAAAAATACTCTCTCCAGCCAGAGTGTCGCTTCCTGCCAATAAGCATCATCCTTCAAGATTAGAAACGTGGAAAGGTATCCATTATCCACATCTGTCTAACGGCTGTGCATAATGATAACAGATTACGAACAACTCAAAAATTTCAAACTGACACAATCAGATAGGCTTTCAAGATTTTACCAGCCAACATCTGAATGCTTATCGAGGACTTTACTTTGAGATTTCGTGCATCAGTTTAGGAACGGTGATAAGGTGTGATAAGCGCTATATAAAGTAAAAGTCCGGCTCTACCTTATATGGAAATTTTATCCTACATGAAGACCGGATGAGAGATAAGATTTCTGGGAGGGGGGATTTGATAAGCACGTGAGACAGCCATGGGTGGACCAAAGTCTGGAATCTGATTTGAGATCTTGTGTAAAGATAAGGCATCCACCTTTGCTGTCCGAAGGTTTGACTCACAGATATAGCTAAAAACAAAGAATGGATTTAGAGTTTCTTTCTATTTTGAGAAACGAGTCATCAGATATGTGTATCGTTGGTGTACTATTTAGTTAATCGTACTATTTAGTTAAAACCTCAAAAGCAATAAGACTAACTGCGATTTGAAATGCCTTTATGTTTTCAAAATTGAGTCATCAGATATAAGAATCTTTGAGGGAATATTTAGTTAAAACCCTAAAAGTAATAAGACATTTATCAATTTGATATATCTATTTTGAGAAATGAATCATCAGATAAAAGTATCTTTGGTGGACTATTTAGAACTATGGTGGTATAAGTATCTCTGGTGAACTACTTTAAAACCAAAAAAGTAATTTAACTTCCTATGATTTGAGTTTATTGCTATTGGGACATACGAATCCTCAAGTATTTGCGTAGTTTGTGAAATATTTAATTAAATATCCAGAAGAAATAAGACTTATTAAGTCAAACCATAACTATTTCTCAACAAATCCTAACGCATAAATCAGGAAGTATTTAATTCCCAAAATTTGAGAGATATATTATTTATAACCCGAATTCTTGGTATGATTGCATCAAAGCCCTCAGAGAAAAATTCGGATTTGATGCTGAACGAAACCTATTCCAAATGAACAGAAGAAGTCATCAGGACATTGATAGCAGAAGACAATTTCTATCAGTTTGTATAATATAGAACAACCTGTCTTAAAACAAAAAGTTTTAGGAACCATTCAAGTTCGTTATTTTACAGTGGTCCTAAGTGTGGATAGAATGCTACAAAAAACTGAGCCAGCTCTAATCCGTTACTTAACAGATTTCTTATAATTTATCAATTCATTTGAGGAAAAACAGCATAAAATATTTTATAATGTTTTTCAAAAACAGCTATATACGATATAAATTGCATGTATATGTTACAATATACAGAGGAGTTTTAATTAACCCGCAGCTTTGAAATTGAAATAAGTGTTGAATAGTAGCAAATAGGGCTACAAACTGCTTCTTTATTGAAAAGATCATGGAAAAGGAATTGTTAAGAAGGATATTGATTTCAAAGTGAGAACATTCAGTGGACACACGACATCGCTGGTCCATAGAAATTTTTCCCCCTTGAAATTATCTTGAACACAACCAAAACTTTCAAATTTTCTTCCCAGATATTTTCCCATTGTTATAGAAGGCTGAAGTTGGCATTTTAATGTCGGAAGCAACTTCAGTAGGAATAGAGTTGCGTTTTCCACCTATACATCAATTTTTAACAATAAAAATATAATCTTCTGTTGAATATGACGGTTTTGGGTACGTATTTGAAAAAGGGTGGAAGTGGCGTTAAACAATTTCCTTTTAAGCCTTCTCTCATTCCACTCATTCGTAGCGACATCTAGTGAGGCGCTCAGAAGATATTTTAATAAGTTTGATATTAATTAAAACTCAATCGGTATATTAAATTGCATATGCTAATATACCATTATATGGATATTAAATTGCTTACTTTTGAGGTGCTTTCCATTGCATAAATACGTGCAATTAGCATGCTATTTAAAACCAGAGAAAATCCACTTATTTGCGCTAAAAACTGGAAATTCACACACATTTTACCCTTTTTCTATTTCTGTGAATGTTACAAAGAGGAAAGAGATATCTAGTTAAAACTCTGCACAAAAATTAAATACGTATAGGTTAGTTTCAGCACTAAATCAGGTGATAAATGCCTTATTACTTTTAGGGTTTTAACTTAATATTCCCTTGATGATTCTTATATCTGATGACTCAATTTTCAAAACATAAAGGCATTTCAAATCGCAGTTAGTTTTACTGGTTTTGAGGTTTAAACTAAATAGTACGATTAATGAAATAGTACACCAACAATACACATATCTGATGACTCATTTCTCAAAATAGAAAGATACTCTAAATCCATTCTTTGTTCTTAGATATGTCTGTGAGCCAAACCTCCGGACAGCAAAG
>BGPR01000426.1:410463-422934 GCA_013235015.1 Araneus ventricosus | reverse complement strand
TGAAAATATTTATTCCGAAAAAGTTATAGAATATAGAATAAATATTCGTTTCTGTCTTAAAATATTGGCAAAACGGCATCAGAAATAATTAAAATATTATGTAAAAAATTTGGTAATGATTGCTTCTCTCAGAATAAACAAATAATTTATAATAATATTACTATGAAATAAAAAGTTTATTTAATTTATAATATTTTAATATATTATAATATTTTTATTTATTTTTATATATTATTTTTAAATATTATATTATTTTAATATATTATTTTTTATGTATTATAAAATTTATTTAATTTATAATATTTTAATTTATAATAATAATATTATCAATTTAAAATAAATCTATTGATAATTTTATTAACAAATAATAAATAATTTGGGCGTTTGATTGCGAGTTAACTTTTATGGATGCGTTTTACTGTTATTTTAAGACATAAATGAATATTCAGTCTGAATTACATACCCTTATAGAAATAATAGTTATCTCTAATGAAAACGTAGACAAAAAGGGAGAAAAATCTACTGATATTCATATCTTAAAATTGGGTATTTTTCGACAAATGAGTATCCTTCTAATATAAGTAGCAATTTAAATCAGTCAGATTTACAGGAATTTCTCAAACGAACAATTTCAATATATCTATATAAGGCATGAATAATATGTAAAATCTTATTAGCTCTGTCTGCTTAGCAGGGCTGATCTTCCAGATGATGTGTCTGGTGGAATAAAGTTATGAAAGATAAATTATCCAGGATTAAAACAAGGAACCATGTGAAGTTCCACCAGGACAACGAATCCCTTGTACCACCAGATCCAGATTCAGAACAATTTCTCAACTGCCACCCAAGTTAAACTCATCTCCCATAACTTATGCCTATTCCCTTCCATTAATACAGTACACAAATCAACTTAATCAATTTATGTTTTAAATACTTTTTCCCCCATTTTGTACAAAAAGTTTCAAGTATGTTATACTAACGTATATATAATTTACTACCGTTTCATCCGATCTCAATTATTTGTAATGTTTCCATATCATTTATGCTTAGTGGGTTTTGTTTATATATTTGTATCGGTAGCATTTAGTTTATATTTTGTAATCAAGAAACTTTGCATCCAGTGTGTGTATTGTGATGTCTGATGTAGTCTTTACTTTATAATTTTTAAAAATTTTCAATAAATCTTTCTGCATATGCCCATTCAACTGGCAGGGAACCTTCACGGTTCCGAGTTCAGGGGCATACTACGCCGAAAAATAAGAAAGTTAGGAGAAATCGAAAAATAACTGATTCTCTAATAATTCTCTTTATTAAGAGTTTTTCTCATTTTAATAATAAAATTCTTTGAATAATTTAGCAGAAACTTCCTAATGACAATTCTCTAAAAGTATTATCACAACCTTAATGTGCTCATAAGCAAAATGCTAAAGTATATAAATATATATAGCCGTTAACACGAATAAAAAACATCCAACCAATTATCAACATCTGATGGCGATTTTTGTAAGTTTCACGCTTTTGGCTTTATCTTTCCAAGTATAAGTGAAACTAAGAACTACATTTACAACTTACTCAAAACTTCTAAACTACATTTCCATTTCGTAAAATTTTAAAGAAATAAATACCATCCGAAGTTTACAAAATTTTAATAAACCATCTCTCTTTTTTTTATATTTGCCCCATAAATTGTACTATTCAAATATTTATTGTCAATAAACGATCTGGTTGAAAAGAGTGAAAGGATTAAACAATCTGGTTGAAAAGAGTGAAAGGATTAAACTATCTGGTTGAAAAGAGTGAAAGTATTGAACGATCTGGTTGAAAAGAGTGAAAGTATTAAACGATAAAGTAATGTTAAAACATGATATTTTCAATTTTCTCATTAAAGGTATTTCAACACAATTTGAAGCCTTTCAACGATTAAGCATTCCCGCTATCTTATTTGTACAAAAAAAAAATTTTTAACCTCCTGATCACATTAGGCATAAAATTTAACTTCTCACCTTTATTTCGAGTTTTACAGATCTTGTTCCTTCAGCAATTAAATTCCTTTCTTATTATACTAAGAATCTAAAGAAAATAAATTCTAAAACTCCTACATCACATGAGAGATTAACATTAGTTTGCTGCTTTTGATTTAAGCTTTGCAATTTTTGTACTATCTGCATTTGAATTTTATTTCTATAATACCATGAATTTCAAGAAAATAAATTCTTATGAATTGAAATTATTAACGGAATAGAAAAAATTATTTGAGGTTATTTTCCTGCATGTCCAAAATAAAAGTATTATTTCTTAAAAATACTCATATTTTTCCAATTTCATTAGCAGTTCAATTTATATCAAACAGACACCAAACTAAAATTTACGAGTTTGTTAGACTATGGAAAAAAATGAAACGTCGATAAAATTATACTAAAAAAACTGTAAATTTCTGCTTTCCGTAGCATCTGTATATTATTTAATTTTAATTTAAATTTGGCGTTCTTTATATTAAAGAAATTTTAAATTCTTAGAGAATTTGGCATATCTTTCAACTAGCAAAATCTAGCTTTCTGAAACTCTTTTTCTGCTATCCTCTAGTTTTTAGTCCTTTAGTCATTTGCTATAATGGATTCATTATTTCCCAGAAACAAAATTAATTGAATACTAACTTGTGGCATTTTCTTTCACTAGCAAATACTATATTCTTAATAACCATTTTTAAAGATTTTAAGACGTAAGAGCTAAAAACATTTGCAATTTAATACTAAAATTTAGGCTTTAATATTTAATGTGTAAGCCTTTTAATATTTAAATTCCATAACTGCCATTGAAACATAAGACGCCATTTCAAATTACTTCGATTCCTTTACACTAAACATATTTTTCTAGTGCATTATTAAACATTCAAAAATACGCTAAACATAACTGAGGCCATATGATTGAAATTTTTCTTTTCAATAAAGTCCAAACATGTTAGTTTATATTCAGATGATTTATAAATGGATATTTTCCGATCGAAATAAATTACGTGTTCTGAGCAAATTAAAGCCGAAAAAACAACTCGAAAATATTGTCATTTCTTTTTCTCAGTATTTTAACAGTATAAAACTGTAGTTACAGACTTATTATTATTAGCCTTAACTTAATATGATAGAAGTGTAACAGATAATCGAGATTAGAAAGGAACTTTTCATCACTCTTTTGACAGTTCAACCCTTCTTGTCTCCGACAACCTAGAAATCATGTTTCAGTTATTTCATACAATTTGGCGGGCTAAGCAGTATAACTTTGCATCGAAGAAACAATTATTCACTTCTCTGCAAAAACACTATTTGGATTTATTCACAAACGTTGCACATAAGTAAAAATTATAGTTTTTCAGATGTTGGAAAGTTAATATGCATTAAAGACACATGTTAAGACATGAATCTTGATTTATAAGGGAGATTATGTTATCATGCTAAGAAATGAATACTCCATTTGTATAAGGGAGCAAAACTATCAAGAATAGTTTAATTATATTTTTACCCGAAGAAAGATTAGCTTGCATAATTCAATCAGAATATATTATTGCAAAATTAAAATGAATCTTCGTTTACTCATATTTTAATAGAAATGATATTTATCTTAAGGAATCATACTTATAAAAGTGTCATATTAGGACTATAAATAAGAAAAAATAATTCGTTTTTGTATTAATTTCAAAGGCGCAAATGATTGTAGAAGGGACGCACCAAAGCTTTCTTTCATAAGTTTTGTTAGTAAGGCCCTTTTTTGTGATTTGAATAAATTGTAAATTTGAATATATAATATGAATTGCAAAATTAATATTAACTTTTTTATACATCTTATAGAAATATATTTAAAATGATGATTAATTAGAGAAATAAAACCCGTAGAATTATATCAAAATATGCTTCGCGGCTTTAACTAAAGTAGTTTAAAATTACAAAACAAAACTGCATTTCAAATTTCAAACTGAGATCTCATTTGTGCTAAAAAATGAAATTCGATTAGTTCAATTCAGATATTAAAATAGAAAAATTTTATTAAATTAAAAAGGAAGAATGAATCACCACACTTTTTACATAAACAATATATTTGAGTGAAAGTGTTGTTTCTATCATTTCCATTCAAAACGCAGCACGAGTTCTTGAGTAATCGAAAACAACCTTCGAGGAAACCAGACACCCAAACATCAAAATCAAACGACACCTTTCAACAAACGATTCTATTTTCGAACACAAGGGTGCACGAAAACCCAAACACATGTCACATTTCCATCCACGCGCCACCAGCCGGCGAAGTCCCAAGACCAAGCCGCCAAACCACCGACAGAGAACGGCGTGAAAATTCTCACTCCCTGCTGGGCTGCACGTCAGCATATGTCAACTTGGACACAAAAGAGCAATTCACATGTCAAAAGGTGGCCTAATAAACATCTAGCACTCTGATGCGAAACCGTTACTCACGTTTTGCAGGATTTGCGTTCGGTTTGTGCTGGTCGTATTGTAGGGTGATTAAAATAATATTTTATTGAGAGTTTACTTGTTTATATATCTCAGATAAACATAAAGCAATAAAAAATAATGCCACTGATTGCTATATACATTTCATATGAAGCTGATATCTATGCGTTATTATTTTTTATCATTATTATTTATATTTTATCACATTTATTATATGTACAGAAATTATTTTAAGGGTGGGTTGCTTATTTGTTTGCCTCTCCTTCACATAAACACAAATAAACTGGTAAACAAGCTACAATTTAAAAATTTAAGGACAAAAGTCGGTTTCTCAGAAACGAACACATGATTTAAAATATGCCATCACATATTTATAAGTTTTAGATTCAATCATTTCTTTGTCAAAAATTTATCATTTCTAAATATCCGTTGTTCATTTCCTTTCATCTTCGGATTAACACATCGCAATTAAAAACTTCGGCCTCTCACAAAACAAAACATTTATTAATTTCAAAAGCGGTACCACCCATTTAAACTTTTAAAAACCAATCACTTTGTCGTTCGACAATCAATATTTTCTCTCTCTCATCCATACTTTGTTTATTTGTTTACCCACACCTCCGATAAACGCAAAAGAACATCAAAATGTTTCACACACACGAGCCTCATAAAAAACGAGCATTTACTCACGTTTGAGAGGTTTCGGATTGGACTGCTTCCTTCTCGACATGTAGTTGCCTGTTTACGAGTCACTGTTTATTTGTTTACCCCCGTCCTCCGTCGAGGGAGCAATGTGATGATGTGCGCCTACAATAAACACTTTTTGAATGTGAGCGCTCCACGCGTCCGACGCATCTCGTCCTTTCTTTGCATCTCACCGTGCTGGCGGTTCGGCCCCTTTTTCCCAGCAGGGTTGCCGACTGCTGGGAAGAGAAGATATTTTGTCGCCAACTTTTCTCCTCCTCATCGCTGGCTTTCATCTCGGAGACGACGATGAAAAGGGGGGGGGGGGGAGTAGATGGGGAAAAAATATAAACGTCCATTTAGAAACAGAGCATAAACCTAGTTCGGAAATTTTTTCTGCACTGTAGACTCTCATTTTTTTTATCATTTCGAGTATGTTTGGTAAGTTTTCTGGGTACCTGTGAAAGTGTGGTTAAAGAATAGTTTAGGCTTCTTTATTACTATTCCAACAAGAGGAAAGGAAATATTTTTAAAAAGTGATTGGCAGTGCTGGACAAAAAATTATCGTGTTTTCGTTTTTCTGCAAATGATCACCTGCTATAAATTTTAGAAAGGAATTTTGATTGAAAAGGAATATATTTTGTTTAATAAAAGTTTTTATATCGAATTTAAGCATATAATTTTGGATATGATGATGGTTTACGATTTTGTGTTTTCAGACTGCGAGAAAATATTATCACAGTATTTGCTTCATTATTTTATTCTTATCATTCTATCGCCTACATCTATAGTTATATATAAGATTTTTAGTATCGTTTTAAATTCTCGCAGATATAGATAGTTAATTTTTGTTTGAATGTTTGTTAGAGCATACACGAGCAAGCGACATATTTTGAATAGAGACAAATTCACGAATGGAATGCTAAAGTATCATTTTTTCCGAAATCGGACATCGTGTCAGAATAGAAAAAATTTAATGTGGAAAATTTGAAAATAATTTTCTTTGTCAAAAAATTTCACATAAATCAATTCGTTAGATTGCGTCTCGTTTAAAATTTCCACTAGGGCAATTTCGGGACGGACCTAGTAATTTTGAACAATAGTCAAAAGGCGAGAACGACATCCGAGTCAGCATCTCCCTCTGCAAGGTTCTACACCTCAACAACTAACAAACGTATGATTCCAACTGATTTTATGTGTACCAGGCCCCTAAAAATGATGGATCTTGGGTAAAATTCGCTCTTCAAACCTGGACTCACCAGTCGATGCCGAGATTCTGCCACCAGGCCAATGTTCAAAAGCTCCACCAGAGAAGCTTTGGGACAGACCTAGTAATTTTGATTAATAATCAAAAGACGAGAATGTGCATCTCCCTCTGCAAAATTCTACCTCAACAGCTAGACATTTGACACAAACTGGTTTTATGTGTTCAAGGCCTCCAAACACGAAGTATCTTGGGTGGGTTTCTCTCTCGAAACCTAGATCTACCAGCAACGAAACAAAGGTTCTGCCACCAGGTCACCGTAGATCTTTGTGACTTGTAGAATCCTTGGTTTCCATATAAGAAATCGTACCTTTTTTACATTGATCTGCAAATAAATTCGAGTGAAGTCAAATATCGGTTCTCTGTGCCTAATTCACACACACACACACACACACAAACCAGTTTTTTTTTCTGTCGTTCTCTTTTCGTGTTGAAAAAGAGGTTGTATCTTCAAGATTATAAAATTAAGAGAAAGAGGAAGCGATAATAAAAGATACAGAATAAAATTCGCTTTAAAATAGATATTTCGCAACTTTTATTGAGGTGAATTAAATCGAGATGATTTTCTTCAACCCAGAGGTAAAATATCTTGGTCAAGTTTGTTTCTGGAAGCCGGTCCTGAAGCTTCTTTCCTCATCGCAATTAAAGTAAAATTGATTAATTCGTTCCCATACCTCCTCTGATCATTGTTTATTAAAACATTTACAGCGCTGCTTTGTGAACAATGGTCTCTCAAAATTAATAGAAAGCAATTAATTTATAACAAAGAAAGATAAACAAGACACTAATCAGATGAAATACGCAGAGTGATTTAAAATTCAATGTGCAAACTGTTGGAAACAAAAAAATAACAAGCCAAAGTCATAAAAGAAAACAAGGCCGGAAACGCCAACCGGATGAGCTAGAGGGCCTTGTTCACCAGCGCTGGTGTTGGATATCAGTGCTAATCATTTAGATTTCCAACTGCGTACGGAGCATATGTAACAAAAGATTTAAAATCGATTGTCTTCATTATGCGACTACGCTAAACACAAAACGAAGGATATGGGTAAGTATAAGAGAAAGTCGATGAGCAGAACAAATCCGATTTTTATTTATAGCATCTATTTACAGATGTATTAAAATTCTGTTCAGTGAAAATGTTATTTTGATCACTTCAGAAAGACAATTAGATTAATTTTAGCACTGGATTTATATAAAAACTTTCTAAAACGTAGCAAAAGAAATTCGTTTTTATGTTTACTTTCCAAGTACAGATTTTCCTTTTTAAAACCTAGCTATACTTATGATTGCCTTTGAAATGTTTTCTAATATTCATGATCATACAATTCTAATAATATTTTGTAAAGTAGTAGTCGCTATTATGGTTAGAGATTAAGAGAAATTCTTGGGAAAAATACTTCCTTTTTTTATTTTTACCAATTTTTTTCAGAAAATAATTTTAAGCAAACTTGTGTTCTATTTATTAGGCTTGAACGTGGCTTGAGGTTACAGGAATTTACTTACTAGGGATAAAAAAATTATATTGTGTTATTCAGTGATTACGAATAATATTTGTTATGTATTTCGATTATTATTACTTTCTCGTATACGAAGTATACAAAGAGAAAGTATTGTAATCGTCAAAAAATTCGAACTCGAGATTTTGACGGATCTCCACGTTTTAGACCTCCCTGAGTCCGAAAAACACAATTTTGGAATTATGTCTGTAATTCTGTCTGTGTGTGTGTCTGTCTGTGAACACGATAACTCGAAAACTATTAGAGCTACGGGGATGAATTTTGGTATGTGGTCTTTAAATATAATTTGTAGGTTTCTATCAAATTTTGGACAAACTCCGTCAACGGGAAGTCTGTCTATTTGTATGTCCGCGGTCATGTGAACGCTATAACTCAAAAACTTGAAGGCTAAATGGATAAAATTTGGTACACAGTTTTATCGTTATGAATGTAGGTCCGTATAAAAGTTTGGACCAAATCCGTCAAAAAGAGGCGTTCAAATTGCATATTCAATTTCTTTTAATCCGATTCTCATGCGCATGCGTATTGGTAGCAATCTGTTATTGTTGTAAATTTTATTTACAGCACTAAATAATGTTTTCAAGCATCAATTGTTAACAATTTTTTTATTGTTGTAAATCAAACCGATCTCATTATTTCAGCAAATCTTTCATTCACGCGCTTTTGCAATTGTTACGGTTGTGGTAGTATAAATTGTTTTCTTGGGAATTCAATTCCAAAGCAGAATTTTCGCTTTAGTATTCATTGCATTGCCTATTTTATCGCGCCTGCTTTAAAGTAATATTTTTTTGAAACGTGGGAACAGATATTTGATTTCAGGTTTGTTTGTTTTTTTTTGTTTTACTTTCTCGTATACGAAGTATACAAAGAGAAAGTATCTCCACTACGAATCTCCACTTAGAAAGTATACTAGAAAGTTTAGGGGAGACCACTCCCGCTGGTTTTTATATTTAATCTATTTAGATATGATGCTATACAGTATGTCATGTCCTCTATAATTTCTTTTAGATCCTACACAAAGAAGTAGAAGTATTTTCCAGCAAAATGAATTCATATTTATATAGAGCACTATAATAGCGTCGTCTGAAAAATTGTATAGAATAAATTACACTCGATTTCTACGTTTCTCAGAACAAGAGAGTTTCCTCGTTATCATCCAAAGAAAATATTTTCTGACCCCTTTCTGCTTGCTTTAAATTAATTATTTTTTTCAGATCTGAAGTTGCAATGCATCAACTCGAAAAAAATGCGCATTCCTAAATAAAAGACATTCAATAAGTATTTGGAAGATTTAGGTGAAATGTGCGAGATTGATTTGAATTTTAACTTGATTTTTTTCTGAAAACTAAGGAGAGTGTTCTTGCCTGGACTTTCTATTATATTTCCAAATTACGGCACAAACTGTGTTTTGCTTTGTGGTATAGTGAAGAGAATCGCGTATGTATTCTGGAGCAATATTTTTTCCGTTAGCCTATTGGATCTAAAATCTAATACAGGTCTACAATTTTGGTATTAAGGACTCATAAGGAAGAGTTGCTGAATTCGGACCGATATCATAAATTCAATTCTCTTAAATATTTAAACTCTAAAATAGGCAAATAATGTTGTAACGATATAAATGTGGTGTATGAAACCTTTTAAAGAGAAAGCGCTACGTTCACGGTTAGAGAACAAGTGTTTAGAGTAAGATATCATCAATTAAATATTTTAACAAAAGATTAATAACCCTTACAATGTTTTAAAGTAACATATATTTTAATATGTAATTAGAGAGGAAATTTGTTTGCCTACAATTTATTATAACAATTTTATTAAAATAATTTAAAAGATAAGGTTATGAGACTTTTTTGCCGATACCAAATAGATTGGACCCAAAATTGTTGCCTAAATTGGACTGTTTAACGCAACGGCACTATTATCTTGAAATAGAGGAATAGCCCAAAAAGCAGTAATAATCACTAGTAGTCTTCGTTAATTGAAGCTGAACAAGCCAAAGCACAGAAAAAGAACATGAAAGCCCTCAAATGTAAGTTCAAAAGGAATAAAAACTAAGGTAACGCAGTCTTGTATTATATGTGACGAAACAAAAGAAGAAGAGCTGAAACAGTGCATAAAATGTCATACTTGGGTTCATAAACTTTGTGCTGGTGTGAATTTTAGAATCAAAAAATATTTTTGCTTTCACTGTGCTTAATGAGATACGTGGTCCAATTTGGGCAACCAGTTTCCTGAATTGTACCGATGACACAATTTTAATAAGGCAATATTTTCCTACTTTAAAGCGTATAAACGTCATAAAAAGTTGATTGTGCATTGCCTTTAAGATAAATAAGCCACAAAAATATTCCATCACTTGTTTTTTTTATTAAAATAACTTCTTTATCACTGGACGTTAAAAAATGACCAGATAGTCCTCATTCAGAAAGCTTCTCTGCCAAATTTCGTTTATATATCTTGTTACGATTTTGAGTTTGTCTTCACATATACAAGGTTAGCAAGAATAAGTTTCCCACTTCAGAGGGCTACAGAATGCATTGTGTTGGTCCAAATGAAATAAAATTTGAACTACAGATAATTGAAATGATGCGCTTGACATTTATTAAAGAAAAATATATTAGTACAAAAAACTGCCGATAGGTGACGCTGTAATACACAGAAAAACACTTAGCATGTTTTATAAATGTTAAATAATATTAAAAAGTAGCATTAAAACTGCTTAATAGCCCCCCTCCTTCATATTCAACAATGTGCTCTAATCGCAGAACAATATTTACCACAGCTGACCGGCGTGAGTCTGCCGGAATATCAAGAACATGACGCCAAATACTGTCCTTCAGATCTGGCAGAGATGCTGGCCTTTTACTGTAGATATTGTCCTTCAGGAAACCCCACAACCCAAAGTCTCGGGGGTGATATCCGGCGAACGAGGAGGCCATGCTGTGGAAAATGACGGCTGACGGCCCGTGCATCTGTCTTAGAAATTGCTCTACACGGCAATTAATGTGAGGAAGTGTGCTATCCTGCATGAAAATGATGTCCTGAAGGCATCCACGCTGTTGAAGTTGTAGGATTACAAAATGTCTCAACATATCACGGTACCGTTGTCCTATGACAGAACAGGTTTGGATTCCATTTGCAATTATCTCTTCAAAAATATTGTCCAATGGTAAAGGTAGCCGTAAAACCACACCATAGTGTAACTTTGTCAGGATGCAAGAGTTGTTCCCGGATAGCGTGAAGGTTTTTCCGCGGCCCAAATTCGACAATTGTGGGTGTTAACGTGCCTATTGAGGCAAAAGTGGGCTTCGTCACTCCACGGAATGTTCCATGGCCAACTGGCGTCAACCACCATTCGAGCAAGGAACTCAAGTGCAAAAGTTGTACGAATCTGTGGGTCCCCGTCCTGCAATAGGTACGGGCTAGATTTTCTTGGGATACAAATTCAAAATCCGCCGTAAGATTTTTCGCACAGTGGAATACGGCATATAGAATGTACGGGAAACAATTGGCACACTCACACTACCATGCGGCGACTAACTGCTGGCTTTAACGACCACGGTAGCCACATCTTCGACGCTAGAAGAAGGGATTTGCTTTCGTCCTATACCTGGAAGAATTCAAAGTTGCCCATTTGTTTCAAATTTCAGTATCATCTTGCGTAGAGCACATGGAGACATTGGACCTCTTCGTATCTGCGTCAAACGACGAAATTCTTTTACAGCTGCAACGGATTTCTGCTGGTTCAGGTAGATCAATTTTACCAGTAGCGCTCTTTCTTGCAACTTCGGCATGATCTGCAGAGAAATAACTCATGCTCGTGCCGAATCAGACTTCTTTTTATCCAAAGAATAATGCTAATTGGCATGCTCTGTAACACAAATGATGTTTCACATTTTCCATATATACAAATAAGTACTATTTGTTCTATAGCGCCATCTATTGGTGAATTTTGGTACTAATAATTTTTTTAATAAATGTCAAGCGCATCATTTGAATTATCTGTAGTTCAAATTTTATCTCATTTGGACCAAGAGAACGTATTCCAGAGCCCTCTGAAGTGGGAAACTTATTTCTTGCTAACCCTGTATATGTCCAGGCAAATAGATATAAGGTATTCCCGTTCACAGACTTGGTCCAAAATTTCATACATTTTTTTCATTTTAATTAATAAGAAAATGTATTGAAATTCATCCAGTTAGCTTTTTGCATGCTTAAATTCTGGCGTTAACAATACAAGAGCAGGCACGCCGATAGACAATGAATCCCATTGACGATTTTCCAAAATTTCATTAGTTTCTTCAATTCTGGTGATAAAACTGTTGGATAAGACTGCTTGAAGCGCCACCTACAACTCAATCAGAAAATTAACAATTACGAGAAAAGTCTGAGTGGCAGCAGACGCCACTCACCTTCAGCAAGGATTCAAGCAATCCAATTATGCTTCAGCTGCTCTTCCTAGCAGCGGTCCTTATTTCGTAAAATACCACCCGCCCCAGCGGAGGAACCTTTGGAACTATATATCTAACCATCTGCCCTTGCAGTGTGGTCA
>BGPR01000426.1:390031-410453 GCA_013235015.1 Araneus ventricosus | reverse complement strand
ATATATGTTGAGTTTTTAATAAACATTTATTCTTATAATATCGACGACTTTATTGGCTCAACAAAAACGATTTCCCAAACGTCATCGATAAATCACATTGCGTTTCTGATTTGAGCTCAAATCACAAGGACGGTCAGACAAACCGACTTACCTTCGATGGATTTCGTTCAAAATTTGATCGAGATCTACAATTTTAGAGTCGAGACCATATGCCAAATATCATTCGTCTAGCACATTCCAGTTTTGAGTAATCGCTTTCAAAGAGAACCAGAGAATTCCAAAATTGTAATAATTCCAAATGTAGGTGGGTTCTAAGCATGGAAATTCATAAAAACATCGCAGTCGAATTTCTCAACACTTCTAGCGTTCATCTTTATTTACTTTTAATAAGTCAAAAATAACTTAAAAAATAGCTACTACATTTAGGAAGTCAAAATTAAGTTAAAAAATACCTATTACATTTTTTTCGTTTGACAGTATATTCTGTAAAGTATTTCGACGAACTTTTTTCGCACTTCTTGGTATTGCATATTAGTGAGTAGAAGATTCGTCAAAATCTGGAGTGAAAAGTTTCGACGATTACTGTTTTTCTTATTATTTACTTTGCATATAGAAAAAAATACCATAAACAAGACTTAAAACATTTTTTGAGCTAGATAGCATATTCTGTAAAATATTCTTCCGCACTTGTTGATGTCACATATTAGTGTGTGGAAGTGCTGAAAAAATTTCTGAATCAATTTATATCTCAATTATTACAACATCAGAAACTTGACGATGTATCGATCATAAAATGTCATTTGTCTTGTTATGCCCTAAATCAGAAACAAAAGCTTCCATCAAATAACAGCACTAAGATAGATATAAATTAAACTTTCTTGAATAAGCACCTACTTTTCCTTTTTGTCGAAACATTCGTCTGTTTTAATCTTTCAACACTTTCTACATAGCTGTCTTAATAGACGAAGCTTTCGAACATCTTGCTTTGCGTCAGTTATTTTAAATATCTTTTTTTAGACCAGACAGTTTCAACACCAGAAAACATCCAAAGCTAGTTATGTGCAAAGGAAAAGGAGGACAAAAGTTTAAATTTATATAATTTTGCATATTATACTTATAACTGGTATATCATGTTACATTTGGATTCAGTTATGTTTGGATTTGGATTCAATTTATGTTACCTTCATACAGGTTCGTTACGCTGCGATAATTTAATTTAAAATACATTGTGACTCTTGCAAGACGAAAAGGAAAGGCTATGATGTCACAGTACAAAAAAACACACAGTACAATCAGATGCAAGATTATATCTTCTTCGGGGGCACCGCGAGTTCACGGATGAGAAGCTGCCGTATAAGTAAACAGGTTCTCGCCTCTGATGGGCACAATAATGGTGGTGTGGCTCTTCGGGCCCATTTCCGAAGATAGGTCCCGAAGACATCCCGGTAAAACGGGGGGTCGTCGCATGAACCGCTAATTTTATGACACTCTCATTCTTTCTTAGTTATAAACACTTTTATTTAACTCTACTTCTTTTATGTTTTAAGGATGGAATTTTGTAATAGTTTTATACTAATTTAGAATACTTAGTATGTATACTGGGTTAATATTTCCTCTATTTTTTATTCTCATCTTGAGATGATTTTGGGACACATTTCCCATTTCTATTGTCCAACAATTGGCTTCGGGGTGTGCGCCAGAAATCGAGATTAACCCGACGAACTGGTCCCCAGGCTAGTTATCCACTTTGATTGTTGGAATTTCAGATAAGGATTGTCTTTTTCAAGTTTGGTTAAATATTAGTGCTAATCGTTTTATGTCAAGTGTTCTTTTGTATCTTGAGTGTGTGATTATGGATAGGGTAATTTAATTTAATCCTAACAATTACGTACATTGCAAATACAGTGCACGTTTGTGTAAATTACTAAATTGATATTTGATGTTTTTTATTTATGTGTGTGTGTGTCAAAACATACAAAAAAAGAAGACAAAATTAAATAATTTGAAAAATATCATGGCAAGCCGCTCATCAGGAAAAGAAGCCCGCCTATGATATTAATAAGTGCTTTTTTCTGATAACGACATACGAATAAACGTAAAAAATTGTCGTTATTCCCTCAAAAACCACTAACAATTAAAAATGGAAAAATTCTAGAATAAAAGACAAATACAATGAAGATAATTTAAAAAATCGAAAGCCAAAAAACCGAATACGCAAGACCTAGATTAAAAATAAAAATGCAGAAATATTCACAAAAATATAAAAGAGGAAAAAGAAAAGAAAAAGGATTACCACCTCCGGGAAAAAGCACGAGAGTTATTTCGAACAGTGATACCTCCGCTCAATGAAGATAATCCGAACTGAAGAAAACAATTTTGCGAATGGTACTTGGAAAATGTGAACAGAATTCACAGTTTTCGGGAAGATCGTTTGCAGCGATGAAGCTGGCCACTGGACTTTTTCTTGTGGGGATACCTTAAGGATAAAGTCATCGTCAGAAAATCGACGGCACTGGAAGAATTAAGAACTTCAATTGAGCAAGAATGCGCAGCAATACCAAATGAAATGTTTGTTGAAGTTTGTGAATCAATAGCCCATTGTTATCAGCAATGTATTGGTCTGAATGGTAATAATTTTGAGTACCTGCGGTAGGAGGAAAAGTTATACATTTAATGTAGATTCTTTTGCAATTTAGACATTAATTATACTTGTATGTGAATAAAAACTAAAGTTATAATCATTTAAACTGTGTATACAGTTTTTGGGACACATCCAGAAATTCGCTGTCAATTAATACGTTTATTCAATTAAACGTTGATTTCATACGAGAGGCGCCGCCTGGTAATGGATTTGTAAAATAATGATTTCAAGATTCCATTATATTAATATAAGAAATTATAAATTGGAGAATAAAAAGTAGAAAAATAATTTTTCAAAATTCTACTTTTTAGTGCAATAGTAAAACTAGTCTTAAAAATGTTTTTATTACTTTTACTTTTTACTATTAATGGAGCAGTTTTCACTTGCATTAAGAAGGAAATTTACCCCATTTTCTAAGACAGGGCAGCAAGTAGGGAAGTGTAATAAAAATTATTTCCTTTTTTGTGCCACCGTTCAGCGCGAGAGTAGAAAAAAAGGAAATAATTGTGTATGTGTTTTTTCGCTTACATCATTGCGCAATTTACATAATTTTCTAATAATTGGATAATACATACGGATGTCCAATTAAAAAATTATTTTAATGCCAAAATTTAATATTTTTTAATAGAGTTGCAATTTTAAAAATTATACCTTTTATTCTGCAATCATTCTATGCAATATTACAAAAAATGGAAAATTATGCGTTTTTCTAATGCTGATTCATAAATTTGCACCATTTTCGAATAACCTTGTAGCACATAAAGAATTATAAATAAAGAAAAAAAATCATTTTCTTCCTACCATCGTTCTGTGCGATGGATCAGAAGATAAGATTAAAACAAAATGAGTAACTCAATTAAAGTGTTTGAAAAAAAAATCACTTTTCAAACATTTTTCTAAGTAAGTATTCCTTTCTTTCGACATTTTGTTTCAGACAAGAATTATCTTAATCAGTACAGAAAAGTCTTGCAATTTTTGGTAGATCCAATTCTTTCCAGTGTTACAAAAATGAATATGTTAAGCATAAATTAGAGAAAAAATAAAAAATACAGAAAGAAAGAAAAGACGAACAAAAGAGAAAAAATTTATGCAAAAACACTGAAAACGAGACAAAAGTATTTTACAAATTCCGTTGATTGAAAAAATCTTCTGCATACAAACAATAAATAAAAAAGGATATAGTTTCTTAGAAATACAGGAGAGTCTGAAGTTTTCCGACATAAATAAGAAATGACAATGTCTGATATATGAAAATGGCGGACAATAAGGAAAGACTGGAAACACTATTTGTGCAAAATACACCACATTAAACAATATCTTTACTGTTACATCATATTTTAAGATATAAGTAATAGACATAAAATCAATAAACTAATGAACCAGGTTTTTACTAGAGTAGAAAATCCAAAAAAATCATTAAAGCATTCAATAAATTCCGAATAGTTGTATTTCTCAAAATAAAGTTTTTGACATAAATTTTCTTCCCTACGTACAGTTTTCTTCTAACTGCTATATCGCGATACTCCATTTAAAGCATCACGTCAATACTTGAGACTTCCGTTCAGTATATTTTAAGGTGACTTCAAAAGTATTTCGTACACATATATGAGTCGTTTTAGCATTGTTGTCCTCATCTGGTTGTCTTTCGAGCCTGATCCTGTCATTAATGACAAACTTTCTATTTCAAACTGGACTGTTTCATTGTCCGTCACTTCACACTGTACATGAGCATTCATCTATTCATAAATTCATAACGTCAGTAGTTCAGACTTCTGTTTAGTATATTTTAAAGTCACTTCAAAAGTATTTCGTACACATTTATGAGTCATTTTAGCATTATTGTCCTCACTTGGTTGTCTTTCGAGCTCGATCCTGTCATTAATGACAAACTTTCTATTTCAAACTAGACTGTTTCATTGTCCGTCACTTCACACTGTACATGAGCATTCATCTATTCATAAATTCATAACGTCAGTACTTTAGACTTCTGTTCAGTATATTTTAAAGTCACTTCAAAAGTATTTCGGACACATATATGAGTCGTTTTAGCATTATTGTCCTCATCTGGTTGTCTTTCGAGCTTGATCCTGTCATTAATGACAAACTTTCTATTTCAAACTGGACTGTTTTATCGTCCGTCACTTTACACTGTACATGATCATTCATCTGTTCATGAATAAAATTAACGAAAGATTAATAACGCCATTCACTTTTACGGTGATATCATCGACTTGGACAACAACCAACACTCTGTGTATGGTAATCGTCCGATTTTGTCCCCCTATAAATAAGGTAACAGAAACCCACCTAAAGAAAGTGGAACTACAGAGTCCATTTTTTGATATATAATTTTTGGTTAATCCAGAAACGATGTCGGTTAAATCTGAACACCAATAACTGAAACTCTATTGCATCCACTATTAAAAGTTGTCTAATTTTTTACAAGGTTGAAAATTTGATAGTGGCAACCATACAATTACAGCCGATGCAACATTCTTACGAGCTTGAAGCGTTTATAACCCTTCGATGTAGTCCTCAGTGTTTTGTATAACATTTTTCCAAATATATGGATGTCGTAGAATAGCTGAAGCAGCACCAGTTTTGTTGATGGTCCGTATGAAGCAGTCTATCGCATTAAGAATCTCTGGAACGGTTCGGTAGCAATCCGTAACTAATTTTTTTGTCCGCTTTTAAGCCCCTTTATTAATGATTTTATTCCAAAGAAGATGGAACCACTGCATATTATTTGCTACCGAACTGTTCCAGACATTCATAAAATGACAAACCTCTCCTTCCGAATCACTAATAGAAATGGCACTGCTTATGTATTCTACCACTACCAAATCTATAGAAACAAGTTGTACACAACGCTAGTGACTTGACTACATGGAAGGACTATAAACGTTTCACGCTTGTACCTATGTTGTACCTGCTGTAAAATAGTTGCCAATATTAAACTTTCAGCCCTTGCATTACATTGACACTATGAGAGACTGAATTTTTCTAATTTTCTAAGCATTTGAAAGTTCGATATATTTATTCGTTCTGTTATGATATTTATATCGAAATGGAATCGATTCATGCACACTTAGGAAACGCTAGATGCGGATTACCAGATATGTTCATTTTCTGGTAATCCATGTTTTCTTACACAAAATCAAATATTTTCCGAGAAGAATCTTTACTACAATCACTGCAATTTACACTTCCCTGAATAATTTGTTTAAGATATTAAATTACAGAATGGAGAGATTTCATGTTCATAAAGTTGTGCATCGAATTTGCCGAGTCAGTTTCATGCGATGTCTATCTTCCAGCAAGAAAACGGACATGACATAACAGTACAGCATAAAACAGGAGTCGATTTAGACATTAAATGACTTGAGCAGTGACGTTTATCACGTGATTGTGATTCCATTAAGATTTTTCAGTTTAAAAATAATTTTAACATCATAATATTTTTAGGCTGGTTCAATTAACTGCGTGATCTAAAAATCGTTACTCACAGAATACAACGCTCTACAGGGCAGACCGTTGAACATAGAGATACCAAATTCAGCTTTTAGTTATTTTTTGGGTAGTAGGTGTTCATTAGAAAAATGTTTCAAACTTTTAGTCATATTTTTAGTACATTAAAAATTAACCGAAATGTCAACGTTTTTCCACAATAACACCGGAGCATATTACATCAGGAACCATTTTTAATTTTTTAAAAAATTAGCTCTTCAGTGACTTCAATTTCATTTCCGTACAATTTTTCTCTCATTTTAATAAATTTTTGAAAAATAATTTTAAACACGATTATTACAAATTTTTAGCAATGCTTTTTTATTGTTAGAATGAAACTCAAACCAATTTTTTTAATTCATCAAATCTTATACTCGCGTGCTTTTGCTTATATTAAAGTTATCATAAAAAAATTGCTTTCCATGGACATTAATTCCAAAGCAGAATTTTTATTTTCACTTATATTTTGTAATAACAAATAACTTATAATTAATAATTTATAAAATTTTAGACTTTTTTTAATTTTGTGGAAATTAGAGTTATGCTTCAGCTTCAGAAGTAAGCAATGATGAAATTTTTTTTAAGTTGCAGTGCTAATCTTTCTTTTAACCCCTTCGGCCCTGGCGTCCTAGTATTCGGGCACATCTTTATATTAGTCTAGATTCCACATTTTTAAGAATTTCAACTTCAAAATCCTGGGTACTACTATTTATGTCTTAAAGAATAGAAAAATGCTTTCATTTCTGCTCAATAGTTGCTATCATAGTCGTAACAGAGAAATTATTGGAGGTTTCTGACCATCTGCAGTCAAAACGCAAGTGCATGTTTTCTGAGTCCTCAAAAGCAATATTATATTTAATCCTCTGCTTTTTGAAAAATTCCATAATATAAATCATACTATTTCTGACTAATTTAGTGCTTTTAGCTAAAAAATAATGAGAGATTTCACTAAAAATGAGAATCAAACATTTGTTCTACTAATAGGACATCAGGCCTTAGCGCCGTGGCAACCGTAATAATTGATGCAAAGCTGAAAACGGATGGACGAGGTAGTTCAGATAAATGTGTTAAGGAAGCTGGAAAAATCGCTCTAACAAAATAGTACGGCAATCATGTAGAAGTAGTTAAAAGATGGAGCAAAACAGATGTCACTGTTTTTGAAGTCTCCAGACCTGAAATTGTAAAGTTGTACAATAAAAATATGGGGTGGGAGGAGTGGACAAGCATGACTGACTAATGTCGTTGTACCGAACAGCTATAAGGAGCAAAAAATGAACCCTCATCATCATCTTTTATTATTTCAATATGGCCATAATAAATTCTTGGTCATGGTAAGAAAAAGAGATGCACATTGTTCTGGAATTCCCCAGCAAAATTAAATAGATTTCCTGGACTTTACATTCGAAATAGCAGAAGCTCTCTCATTTTCAAATCAGTCAGCAGCCCTACCAAATATGGCCGTCCTTCAGGTAATAGCCCTGCTGTACCACCTCCAAAGAAAAAGCTAAATCCATCTGTCAGACCTTGCAATGACGTGAGATTTGATGGGATAAATCACATGATTGAAAGAAGTACAACAAAGATGCAGAATGGAAGGCTGCACTTACAAAAGAACATCTTTTTGTGAGAAATGTGAAGCATATTGATGTTTTCATGCTCAAAAAAATTGTTTCAAATCATTAATACAAAATAATTGTAAATTGAACTTAAAATAAAAAAATTCTTTTTACTCAATTGAAGCCTGGTGTCCTATTATTAGAACATTTTTTAATTAGTTTGCTATTTGACAAAAATCATGAAATTTCATATTTAAGTTATTTATATATAAAATATCATATATAATCCCTCACTGATTTGTTATCTGTCCTGTGCATAATTCAGGGCCGAAGGGGTTAATATAACTGGATGTATTCATGGACTTTCTGTTAGTTGCGTGATGTAAAAATCGTTACATGCAGAATGCAATGGCAGATGCAGTCAAGCCAGACGAAGACAAAACAGATGGATCAAGTTTAAGGCATTATCATGCTTCGATGTTTCGTACCTTAGAACTGCCTTTGTTTTCTTTATTCATATCTAAAAATATCAGTTTTTCGTGCAATCATTAATTGGGGATATTATGTAAGTAATTCGACAACAATGGGAATCATTTTATGCCACACGGTAAATATGGCGAAAAAATAAGTTTTGAATTTTTTGAACATCTTCCCGGGAAAAAAAGTGCATGATTTCATAGCATAGAGTAACGCAAAGTATTGTTAGATACTTGATGACATCCACAACTGCTGTCATGATGTAATGATGACTTCGCGGGAATTGGGTCCATTCTACTATTATCCACTTAACACCGACGATTTGGTTTAGTTTATATATTAGTATAGAGCCTGTTTATAGAAAATAAACATATCCGGGATATTTTTTTCTTTATTTTTTTTTTAATTTCGTAATCTTATTACCGAACTATAAAAGGGTGAAGTCTCATTTTGTCACAAAACTTATTTTTCCCCTACGTAAAGCTACCTAAAGTTTTAAATTTTTGGTTATTTCTGCATTAATTATGCAAGTTTAATATTTTGTTTTAGACAGAGAGATATATGCATATTGCATGCAGAAAAGCATTCTATAGGTTTCTTTTGGTATCATAGAATGTGACATTTAAACTAATTTGTTATTTTAGAAAAGCAAAGCAAAAAAATCACCTATGAAGTTATCAGTATTATTGTGTGCCCCTAATCAGTCCTCCTACAAGTATATAGATGCAGCGAACTTTTGGGGCATGTATTAAAATTGTCTTTGCCTCGCGAGTTTCTGTTTTCATATGTAAATACACATTTTTCATCGTTTTTATAATTTTCACATGTATTTCGCAGATGTTAAAACAATGTATGTAAACTTTTTTTTTTCAATAAAGTTTCTACGCACACTCATACAAACTGCAAACCGGAGATTTTTATCTCTGGAGTCAGGAGTTTGTTGTAGTGTAAAGTAAAGTATTTTTGTGCTTCCTGAAATTTTTTTAATTGATGTGTTTAGTTTTGATACTGAACAACTATCACACTAGGGGTTAAATAACTTGTTTGGCTAATTTATGATAACTCATCGCCCTCTTGTTCATTTCGGTTAATAATCTAATTTTATGGCCATGTTTGCCCTAAATAGTTATTGATATTGTGAGAATAAAATAATTAGCCCCAACAAACATGACAAAACCTGTCTTCCAATGACTTGAAAGAGAGTAAACTCTTTTCTGTTTCTTCACCAAAACACCGTCTTAAGAGGATATTTGAGATTTCGTCCAGCCGTAATCTTAAGATGCCCAAAGCCTATGAAAGCGTCGAATTTTCGTTGAAATAGGGTTTTGTTCCTGCGATTCTCCGAACTTGAGATTTCATCATAACATGTCGGCGATCCTGCTGTTATATAGAAAAATGTATTCTCTTACATCATTTTCTTGTATAAGTTACAAAGTTCAAATTGTTCGATATGTTTTTCAATGAAACCACACCACATCATGATATCTTCAAGATCTCTTTCTGAAAGTGACCTTGATTGATAAGATAACATAATTGATTATGCAACAAAACATTCTCGCAAATATCCACTTGAATTCATAACAATGTTCACTTTCTGTGTTTATCATAAATATCTAATACCTTCCAATTTTGCATACCTTATCGAATATGGATCTTCTATAAAAAGACAATCATAATTTTGTATGATATGAATCGAACAAAGGTTGCTGATTTATTGTACTCTGATAAACTACTTATCTTATCCTTAAAAAAGTAAGAAAGTCAAAAAGAGTTTTAATATCTTGAAATAAAATTTTAAAGTAGGTTATCTCAAATTTAAATTTGGATCAAACTGCAACAACGCAGTGATGAAATGGTCGATATGTGTCGAATCAGAGTTTTATCACTTGACTCTTTACATGTTTTTTAACTGTGCTGTAAGTGTTTTAATTGGTAATAAATTTCGAAAAAATTATTTTTAAAAACACACTTTATTAGAGTGCTAAAAAAGAATTTTTATCACACATATTTTCTAATTTCTAGTCTTTAATTCATAATTCATTACTTTAAATATTATAAAATATTGAATTCATTTACTTCTCAAATTCACTACCAGATGGCTTGACCAGTATGGAAGCAAAATTTAAGTAAATTAATCAACTAAATGGCAATTAAGTTAACAAAATTTTAAAATATGTATCGCCATCAAGAATACATAAGTGCCCAAAATTTCAAAACCCTAGAATATAAGGAAGTGAGTGAAAAATCGATTACAAAATTCCATCTCCACGAACATGGAATAAGTTAAATAAAAGATTATAAAAATTTCAAACCCCTAGTATATAAGGAAGTGAGTGAAAGATCGATTACAAAATTCCATCTCCACGAACATGGAACAAGCTAAATAAAAGTGTCTAAACATTGCAGAACCCGAGAATATAAGGGAATCATTGAAAAATCCATTACAAAATTCTATCTCTACGAACATGGAATAAGTTAATTGAAAGATTATAAAAATTTCAAAACCCTAGCATATAAGGAAGTGAGTGAAAAATCGATTACAAACTTCCATCTCCACGAATATGGAATAAGTTAAATAAAAGTGTCGAAACATTTCAGAACCCGAGCATATAAGGGAATCATTGAAAAATCCATTAAAAAATTCTATCTCTACGAACATGAAATAAGTTAAATAAGAGTGTATAAAGACAACATTCAACTGTGATATTCTCTGTCCAACTGTGTAATTCTCTAAATGGTAATAAATATTTTCATATTGATTGTTCAACCCTTTCCTTACTGGGGATTTTTTTCTCTCTACTTAGGAAGTGATGTCGTAATTTCAAACCGGGACGTCAATATAAGCAAACAAAATTATCTGTGTAGGGACCGGTTAAACTGTCGTATTTCAGTAGGTTTTTATTCCTTTCCTTTTCTTTCTTCAGTAGCTAACTTGTGAGCTAAGTAATCATCCTATAGAGCGGTTTCATTTCCTTATTCTAGTGTGTCACCGCATGGGTGAAGAGTAAATTTATTACTAATGAGTAAAATAAAAATAAGATTTTTGAAAAGGATCATCCCAAATAGCATATGATGCTCTACAATAGTGGTTCCCATCCTTTTTCGATCCTTAGCTTTCTAAATCCAGATTTTTTCCAGGTATTCAATATAAAATACCGTCAAGACCTTTTTGCAAAATAGTCAGCTTTTGTATAGGTTAGGTAAAAAATAAATAAAACACATTTTAGGACACAAAAGTTTATTGAACAAATTTTAATGTATATAATAATCAACACGGATGAATGAGCTTGTTGATTACTACAATTTTATGACAGCAACTGCCGAAACCCAGCTTCGCACAAATAAGAACAATCGAATGGGGTAAAATTATCCTAGTTTTATCACTTTAGATAATCATCTTTTACTGACAAACAAAACTCAGTTAATTCAACGCTGCTAAAATTCGTTTTTAATAAACAATCTTAATATAATTAAATCAGGTCCTATTTTTCTACCGCAGTTAATTCAGATGCAATAGCTATGAAACTGAATTCGCGAGATCGAATGTAGTTCGCTAATTATGAAGTCGAATCAATATGTAAATAAAATCATGAAAATTATTAATTGGGAATTATAATATAACTTCTCTAGAGGTCCAGACTACCCACGCTGCCGAGGCTCACATTTTGGGAGCACTGCACCACAACATTGCTGCGGTATCTTCGCGATATTGTACAGCATACAGAATACTGAACAGGATCGTAAAAATATTGTACAATATGTTTGAACTATTCAGGACAGCTCGTATCTTAGATAAGTCTTAAAAGGGAAAAAGCACTTTCCAGATAATTCTTAAAATCCTCGTTTAAAATGTATGTTGAAAATTTGGTCCTGCCAGAAATCTAAAGCTTAAAAAACATCTCTGAAGAACAAAATATCCATGGAAAATTTTCATCACCCAAATATGAAATAAAATGTTTTATTTCATATACAATCTTTTGAAAAGTTTTGAATTTTTGGCATTTTATTAGAGCAGGGCATGATAATTATAAATGACACATCCATTAAAGAACGTCCGCCTCTTCTGTAATAGTTTTTCTGTGCTTCTATAACTTTTGTTACAAGTCCATCTTTTGAAATAGGGCAGATAAATTCAAAATATTATCTCTAAATCACATCTACGATAAGATATTGAGTACACTTTTTACTGTCTTGCAGAACGGAGAAAACGCATTGGAATCGTCAAAAAATTAAACCTACTTAATTTGGAAAATAATATATTTTTATAATATTATTTTTGTGTGTTTGTCCGTGTATATATAAACGTGATAATTCTATTTTCATGTAAGGTTAGGTTACCGAATTTGGACAACCTTGACATATTTTAATGTACAGTGATAGAGAAGTAATTTTAATGAAAAACGAATAGTAGAAATGTTTTGTAGTTTATATGACTTCAAAACAGTGTAATAAACTTTTATGAAATAAACTTTAAAGTAGGAAAATATTACCTTAAAACATCTGTGTCGTCGGTCCAATTAAGGAAATCGGTTGCGAAGATTGGACCTCTGGTTTCTCTCTAATTCAACCACTTTTTTAAACAAATTTTTAAAAAAAAACTATTTTTGATTCTGTAATTCACTCCAGTACTCAATGTATAAACCCAGGTATGACATTTTATACATTGAATCGTTTCTTCTTACCTTTTTCCTCACATCTTATACAAAATACCTAACCTTAGTTTTTGTACCTTTTGAACCAACATTTGATGTCATTAATGTGCTTTTATAGATTTTTTTTAAATTTTTGCTTCCGAATCTTCCACTTCCAATTTATGAGGTCTATTAGTAATTTTAACTGCTTTCTGGGCTATTCCTCTAGTTCAAGATAGTAGTCTCATTGATTTAAACAGTTCAATTTAGGCAATTATTAGTGATCCAATCTAAGCAACTTTAAGACAAAAAAAATTCCCCTAACCTTATATCTAAACAATCTAATGAAATTATTGTAAGTAATCAAATTTCCTGTCTGAGGATATAATTACATATTTTCCTACTTAATTTAAAAGAGCGTAAGGGATTTTGGTCTTTTGTTAAAATAAATATTTCGCGATACTCTGTTCTTTAACTGCAATCACATAGCGCTTTTTCTTAAAAATGATTTCATACACCATATTTACCTATTTACAAAATAATTTGTCTATTTTACGGCCCAAATATTTAATATAATTGAAGTTACGATACCGGTTCATTCTAGGCTCCGGGCCAAATTCGGCAACTCTCTCCTATATCTACACCTTTGATGTAAGGATCACATTCAAAATGTCATGTTCTGTTTTTGAGATTGCATTTTTCCAGACAGACAAAATTACAAAAATGTGTTTCTCGGACTAGAGTGGCCGAAAAAGTAGAGCTTTATCAAAATATCGAGGTTGAATTTTTCGCCGATTACAGTATTTTCCATTCCTATACTTTGTATACGAGAAAGGAATAAAAGTGACTCTGTGACTGAATTGTTCTACAAAATCTTCTAAATTTCTTGACATTTTGACAACATAAAGAGTTCGACAGCGAAAATGTAGCATTGACATCGCGACTCACTGCTGGCAAACAATATCACGAATGTGCTCCTTCATTGCCTATGGATTATGAGTTTACTCGTGTGAGGAAAAAAATTCCCACCAAAACACGAGTTTTCTCTTGATGAGGACCCGCCAAACACGAGTAAACTCATAGTCCGCCCGAAATGTATTTCCAATTTTCCATGAATCTTATACATTAAAGACAAAATATAGGTATTGTGCTTCCACTTATATTTAAAATGAAAATTTCTCACAAATAAGTAATATATAATTTGTTTAGTGAACGCCTTAATATGTTTAAAATTCCAGAGTTGTTTACAAAATAATTAATTTAAGAATTTTTTTAAAACTCACTTTGATTAGTATACTAAAATAGAACTTTTTTAGTTTAATCATTTTCTACTTCTAAATCTTAAAAAATATTTATAACATCTCAAACCCGCTACCAGATGTCGCCACTAGTACAGAATCAAAATTTAATTTAATCAATGATTAACTGATAATTAAATTCTGAAAAGTTTAAAATAGTTTGTTGAGGAAAATAAGCAATTCCACACAATTTCAATCCTCCAGCATATCAAGAAATGAAGTAATCAAATAACAATGAAGTCGGGCTAATCCTTTCTTAATTGGGAAAAAAATTTGACTTTATTTCAGAATATTTATTATATATGAAGTTCAGAGTTGCATAATTTCAAATTTCAGGACTGACTAGAGAAGTGTTCTTCCATCGACTTTTCGAACACTTAGATATTACAGCATGTTTTGTTTTTATCTTAATCATAACTGAAGAGAATCGACTACACATTTTGGAACAGACCTTCTTTCTTTTTGTCTACTTATCCCAAAATTTGGCACTGACAACATTTTTGTTGTTAACACATGCATTTATGTTACGATGTTTTAAAGTTGTCATGTTGAAAAACACACGGACAGACATATAAACACGTAATCTGCCCATTAGTGGATTCAGTGCAAATTTCGATACAGATCTACAATTAATATAGTAAAATCCTATACTAAATTCATCTATCCATCTCGTTGAACTTTTTCGAATTTGCAATCAGATGAATTGAAAAAAATGCAAATGGAGAGAATTCACATGAGGTCACAGTTGTGATGTTGTAAATTTTGATAATTATTAATAATTACTATGATACCAGTAATTAATACTCATGATCAATAGTTCAAAACTTAGATTGCTGTTGTTAAACATTAAAAGTCATATATTAAGGCAAATTGCATCATTAAATTTGCATTTTAATCCTGTAAGATTCCTAAAGCAAGTATGCGTTGTGTTTTACTTTTAAATACCCAAGGTTCAAAAATATACCAGATTAATGAATACTTTCTTTGTGACACTCAGCATGCATAAATGATTGAAATACACATGATTTGAGTTTTAAAAATAACTAACGTTTATTTGTGATTTGACAGAAATGAATTTAAAACAATACATTTACGAAAAATTCCTGACTATGTTGATGACTCTATGCAAAGTTAAATTTCAAAGTCAAGAGGGGGCCCCACCTCAATCACACATAGGATCGAATGAAAATAAAACATCTCATCAAAACTCCAACACACAACAATACATGTAATATTCTTAACCCATACACTTGCTAAATAAATCCAATCAATCAAAATCTATTTCTAAATCATTACTTCAATCAGAAAACTATCACATTTTGATTTTGAATCCATGTAATTAAATTAACATTTGCAATCTTAGAAATTTTTCTCATAAACATTCGCACAGTAATTACCATAAACTTTAGCTGCTTAGATATTTTACCATTTTTAAAATTTAGCACCTAGGAAAAACAACACTTTTAAACTCAAGCTAATATTAAGATCTTTTAAATGCACTCAGCAAAGAATAACATTGCAATTGGATATAGCAATCAAAGCTATACATTTAAATTTAGCACCCTAAACATCAGCAATGGATTTCAGCAATTTAAAACATATTATTTAAGTTCGGCAAAGCAATTCATACTTCACAATTTCGAATTCTTAGATTTTTAATTCTTTAAATTTTCTCACCTAGGTGATTTATACTGTAATCCTGGCTTTCAAGAAGGTAACAAAATTTTTAAGTTAATGCGTTAAGAAAAATCCATTTTTAAACTTTAGCAAAGAAAGTTTCACTTATTACAGCAGCTAATATTAAAATTGAAATTAAGCAAAATAATAATGTATTCTTACAATTTAGTTAATGCAGCTGTGCTACATAAAATTTGGACTACTACCTGGAGTATGGCTGGAGTCTGGAAACAAACATTCATAAGCTGGGGCAGGTTGTCGATGATTCACTTATCACAGGAGCGTCAACGCTATTTCTTTAAGATTTCACATGTTCGGATGGCCGCCTCTAGTGGCCGAAACGCAATTGTTCTTGTTCATATAGTGATTTTTGAAGCGCCAGGTTTGGTACAAGATGTCGTTGCTAAACCTGCACGGGCATATTTATCGCTGGAATTTTAACGTTGGCACAAGATGTTGTTGCTAAACCTGCACGGGTATATTTTTTGCTGGAATTTTAACGTTGGCACAAGATGTTGTTGTTAAACCCGCACGGGCATTTTTAATCACCCTCATGCTGTGTTAGGAATCCACTGCGCAATTTTCGTCTGGCATTAAAACTCCGACGCCTACTTGTCCAAGGTTGAGCAATAGCTCAAATATGATGCGGAATTTATTTCTGTGCTCTTTTTTATATCAATCGGCAACGATGATGGGAGCGAAGTATCTAGGCCCCAATTTGTCAAAGTGGCCCAAAACCAGTCAGCCAAAAACTTTATCCAAAACGTCGAATATGACATTCCATTTCTAAACTAGCAAGTAGATCAAAAACGGCTGGCTTCTCAAGATCCAGAGAACACTCTCCTCACTGGTTGTCATTCAGAAACCGAAGAAAAGCAGTAAAGCTCTTCGCATAATTTTTGCTGTTTCTTCCAAAATCTCGACACCTGGACCCTTTTCTCTCTAGTTCATCTTGATTAACTTCTCAATCTCTCATTATTCTTTCAATCTCTGATTATTATCCAATCCCCCAAAAAATATCCCTTTATAAACAGCTACCTCAACTCGCCAAAGAAAACCTATCCCTCAAGCCTTTTCCCCAAGCCACATTTTACCCATCATTAGCAACCCTTTAAAAAAATTTCGCCAAGCTTTGCCTAATACTACAGATAAATTTGTCGCCCAAAAAAAACTTACAAGCCATTCCTTCACTTTGCTAAAGTGGCACCACTGGTCAGATTTTCCCCCACAAAGATAGGGGCAACCAATCAAGGGTTCGATTTTTGACCCCACATATTAAAATAAAATAACCTCCCCTCTCAAACAGGTGCAGGAAACTCGCTGCTATCTGTGATCTATCGTGAATCCATAGCGGTGTATTCAAGAATAACTCGGTGTGCTTAATGCTTTTAAATGCTTCGGTTGGTACTAATCCCTGCAATCGCACTTAAACCATTCGACTTTTGTACATCTAATTAATTTGCTTGAGTAACTTGATAGAAAAGGCAAGGATAAAATAAATCTTAATAATTCAGTTAACCCTTTCGCTCCTAACGTTGGCTGTAGCCGGCATCCAAAAAGAAACTCAAGGAGACGAACGCCAGCTATACCCGGATGCACGACTCGGCTGACAGAGACGAGCTCCGGTTATACCCGGAGGCATTCATTCAAATATTAATTCATCTTTATTTAATAAAATATATATGAATTATGCTTTAATTAAAATAATTATTGTTTATGTAGAAATTGGAATACATTGTATTGCCCCTTTTCTTTCAAGAATATTCCAAGGTGGCGTTGTACAGGCATAAGATGTAAACCCAAACGTCCAATCCTGTCAACGCGCAAAGTATACACTTTTGGCCTGGGGTCCGGTTCATTGGCGGTGCCGCAGCGGAGCGAACCGTCGTAGCGAAAGGGTTAATACAATGAACATTCTAGGTAACCAGTGGGAGTCTTCTCCTCCCGAATTTCTCGTATATTTCCACAATATGATACGTCTTTATATCCAGAGCCAAGAAATACTCTATTTTTATTAGCACGTGCGTGCAAGAGTTTTATTTATCAATGTTCTTGGTTAAATATATGAAAAATTATGGAATAATTGTTTACAGTTCCGGCTTTCTTCAGCCTACTCTGTCACACAACCAATACAGGCCCACTCCTACGAGTGGCCTAAATGAATGATGTCGGTCTTCCGTCGACCGGACTTGAGATTTCAGTCCTCGGTCTATCGTTGTCATCACTAAAGAAAAACGAGTCCTTGCTCTTTTCTGTCCTCTTCCAAAATCTCTCTCCTTCTCCATCCTCTCTCTTTTCTTTTTCACCCTCATATTCCTCCCACTGAGGGAGCGGTCAAAACGCCTCTCCACGAATCCTCGTCAATTTTGTACGTGGAGTCTATTTCAGAGAGCCATTATTGGATCCTTACCTCTTAGTCCTTTTCCCTGTAGCAAGCGGGTTCTCAGGCTGGAGCTAAATGACCGTATCAATCACTTCCACTAACGAGATGTCCGTTGTTGGCAGGCTGGACTTCCCGCCGAGACACCTGCTCTGTTCAGTGACCCATAGCATGGGAAAAAGTTACTGGTCGCTAATGATCTTGGGGGATCTTACACTATCACAGGGGAAAAAATCGGATGTGCGCTATCTGTTATATCCGTTTTTTAAACAGATTGGATCCAAAATTTGATACATATCTACAATGTTGGAATAAAGACCATAAAAAGACTTTTATTTATATAACTTGTGGTGCTTCTGAGTTAACTCATTTATATACACGCAAATAGACTGCTGGACAGGCATTGAAACCGTTGGTAGATTTGGCCGCGTTCATATGCGCACGGACGGATGCAGACAGATTTCCAGTTGACGGATTTCTTCGAATATTTCATAGAAATCCATAATCGTAGTGAGAACGCTTACCAGATTTCACACATCAGGTTGGATGCCTTTTTGAGTTATGTTGCTCATAGGCAAACGAATATAATTCAATTATAACATAAAAGTAGAATTTATTATTTTAGTTATTTTCTCTTTTTAGGTCTGAATTTATAATTTATAACTATTATAAATATTATGGATTTTTTTTTAATATAAACCAGGTGGTGCCGCGCCTTTGAATAGAATGTAACTAATTTAATCGATTGGTTGATAATTATGTTCCGAAATTATTCAAATGGTGTATACGGATTCGGTGATGTCTCAAACGTGGAGACTCATCGAAATCTCGAGGTCGAATTTCCTGACGATTACAATATTTTGTCTTTTTATACTTCGTATATGAGAAAGTAAAGTATTTTCAAACTTTTCTGCAACTTAAAAATGATCGTTGCCGATATCAGTAAGTATTAAAGTAACCGGTAATTTGTTTAGCGTAAATGGTTCAATCCCAAATTCAATTGATACAAATTGTAATCGATGTCTTAAACTATATATTTAACATGAGTGGGTTTATGTGACAAAGCACTTAGTCTGTAGATATCATCTAGATGAATAGAAATATATAAGGCTCTTTAAGTACTTTTTCAACTCAAAAACCAAATATTATTGTAACTCGATTCCTATTTCTTTCTTAATGCATTTTCATCTTTCGAGAATAATAGTTTCACTGTCCGAAATCAAATAAAACCAGCGGAAATGGTCTACCTCGATAATGTGTTGCTGTGTTTGTGTGTTTAGCTTCGTAGTAAGGTGGGAAAACAGAGTGTGCATTTTGGATCTTTCCAGTTCGATCGACTGGCTCCAAAATTTGATGCAAATTTACAATTTTGGTGCCAGACTGCGCACCCAATATCATTTACTTTGTCGGTTTTACTTTTAAATTATCTTCTTCACATGCACACCGACAATTAATCAGAGAGACGCAGTCTGCTCTTTAATGAAATTTGACCAAAATTTGTCATAGATCTATAATTTTGAATTGAAGATCACATACTGAAATTCATTTTTCTAGATTGATGCGTTTTTGAGTTATTTTGTTCACATATGAACAAACAGATGAGTCATCAGACAGTGAAATCTTGACAGAGAGAAAGTATAAAGCACTTAATCTAGAGAGATTATCAAAAATCTGAATTGAAAATTAACATTCGACTCAAATTGTATGCATAAGTGCAAAAACTGAATTTTAAACTTAAATAGTAAAGCGGAAATTGTACTTTTTTCGAATTTCTGGTATAATAACGCAATACGGCATATTTTGTGCTTAGTAGAGCAGTGAAAAAAAATGACTATGCAATTTGGATCCTTCCCAAGTCCTTTGGACTTCCAAGTCCAAAATTTGATACAGACCTACAGTGTAACAATTTAGTGTTAAGACCATATACAAAGTTTTCTTTTTGTATCTTGGTGGGTTTTTGAGTTTCGTGCTCGCATACAGATCGATAGATAGACCGACAGGTAGTCTTTCTTCGACAGATTTGGCCCAAAATATGATGTAGACCTACAATTTTGGGGATAAGACGGCATTTCATCTATGTATCTCGTATCGCATCGCATTTGCATGCACATACGCCTACACACTTTCTGCAGATGGATTTCGCCAAACTTTGATAGAAATCTACAATTATGATGTAAAATCCGCATTTGCATGCACATACGCCTACACACTTTCTGCAGATGGATTTCGTCAAACTTTGATAGAAATCTACAATT
>BGPR01000426.1:373428-390021 GCA_013235015.1 Araneus ventricosus | reverse complement strand
TCGTCAAACTTTGATAGAAATCTACAATTATGATGTAAAATCCGCATACCAAAATTCGTTTTTCTAGTTTGAACCTTTTTGGGTTATCGTATTCGTAGACAGGCAAACACGCAGACAGATACAGCACCAAAAATGTATTTTTTTACTCAGGGTGATCCAAAAGGAAGAAATTCTTCAAAATCTCGAGATCTAAATTTTAGACGATTACAACACTTTCTCTTTGTACACTTAGTACATGATATAGTACAAACAGCGGCGACTCGTGAGCTCAGAAACGAGGAGGGCGGCGAGATAATATTTATGAAGAGAATACATTTTTAAAAAGCAACTTTAACTTTCAGTAGGCCAAATTTTTAAATTCCAAAACCAGATATGAAATTTCCTGCTTTCCAAACAAATTAAATAGCCAGCATATATGACATTTACTGCTAGTTTTACTAACATAAATTTAAGTGAATGTTGATGTGACGATTCAGCTGTCGAAAAAGAAAAAAAAAAAAAAAAAAAACAGAGCTCCACATACACACTTTCCTCCTCGCCCACTTCACTCGATAACACTCTTCCAAAAATGAATATCTTCAAAAGAAATCTAGTCTTCTATCAAGAGAAAGCAAATAATCAATAAACCAGCTGTGTTTCCATCGATGAAACATAAATCGAAACAAAAACCCATAAACAGTCAATGAGATTGCCACTTTGTGTAGGAATGAGGAAAAAAGAAAAATAAATTAAAAAGAACATCTTTTTCTCGTTCAGTTGGCTACGTGCCAGCCAGAGCTTCTCGCCCGGCAGCCCATAGCGCGTCTATGTTAAAGGGAGAAACGGTTGCTTTTTCTCTCCGGATTTTCTGCGCAGTAAACTAATTTGGGGGGGGGGCAGAATACTTTTGCAGATCAGACCTGCTTATCTCCTACTTGTTTATTCATTACGTTTGCTAATATATTATAGATCGTGAATATGTTTCCAATCCGTTGAAAAAAGTGTCCAAATTGCATATTTGGTTCAAATGACACATTGCGATTTGTGTTGGAGCGTTTCGCTTATTTTACTCAGTGAGTATAGTTGGTATTTGACCTTGGCAGAAGAGTGGCACTTCGAGAATTATGGAAACCCTTAAAAGTTCGATCATTCTCCAGATGGAAGGTTGGGTGAAATCTTGCTTGATAAATGTAGTAAGATTTCGTTCTCAAAAAACTTTAATAATTTGTACCTCAGCCCGTAAAATTGAGAACTTAAGCAAATTTTTTTTTATTGTTATCATTTTCCTTTACATAATCTTAAAATGGGCGCAGGTCATTTAAAATTATAATGACTCAAATTTAGAAAGCAAACGGGACGAATAGATACGACGCATGTGGAATCCTAGTTAGAGGGAAAAGGCAACCTTTCTGGGAAGTATACGAAAGTTTAGGGACCACTCCGCTGGTTTACTTTTTTTCATTTTCAAGTCATGGAACTCTAGGAGTAAATAGTAAGCGAATAAGATTAGAAACGAAAATACAAGTTTAAAAAAAAAAAATTCATCGAGTGCTGCGGATCTGCAACCCAGTGGACCAGCCGCCACTGAGACAAAACGTCTAAACCTTATAAAGAAACAAGAGATAAACGTAAATGTTTTATCGTCGATCTTGAACAGGTTAATCAATCTGATATTCTTGTAGTTTTTTGAACCATCCTTGTAGCGATTATGAAATTTTAAAATGCTTTTTATACTAAGAGTTTTTTAGAGGTTTTGTTGCTTTAGAAAATCAACACTTACTTCTAGTTCTCAAAAATAAAATAAAATAATGAGTAGCATCTAGGTCACTTTAAAAATCTCAAATAAAATTTTATGTTCACACTTCTCGAAGTAGTCATTGATTAAAATCATACAACAGAAACAACTTTCACGAAACGAAATTAAATGCGTGATTGGCGGCATATTGAATTCAATAAATTTGGCGATTTGCTGCGGGAGACTCATCTGGTAGGAATTCAATAAATTTGGCGATTTGCTGCAGAGACTCATCTGGTAACCCGGCTCTTATACAAACAATCAGTGACGTCATGCGTGCGCGAGTTGCCGTGCGCGTCTCTCCGTATCTCGTGCGCGGTGGTGGGCCAGACGTTTATGAATGACGGGTTGCAAAAACGAATGATTTAACCGAGCAGACAAAGATGTGAACGCGCTATTTCGGGTACGGTTATTTTTGGACGATTTTTTTTTTTTAACTGGGTTTTTTTTTTTTTTTTTTGCAGAATTTTTTTTCTTTCTTATCGCGATCGCAATTGTTGACTCTGTATTTTATCTCTCTTTTCAGTATTTCATTTGCGAAGGAGAAGCACAATTAACTCAGTAATTTAACCGCGAAATTAATAAGATATTTATTTCTGGCTATTTAGAGAAATATATCTAAAATATTTACCTCCGTTGAAAGAATAGTCAAATACTAAAGTGGGTTAAAAAAATGAGGGTATTTTATAAATCATAAAAGTAGGTTTAATAATCTAAAATCAATAAAAATTACTAATTTAAAAGTATAGTTTATCTTGGCTAATTCTAAGTTGAAGCGACTACAATAAAAACTCGATTTATAGAAAAATTGCGATTAAGATAAATTGTGTCTAAAAACGAAAACAGCAACAGAAAACGACAATTTTTAATCCAAAAATTGCTGTAAATATTTATTTTTAATATTTAACAGATGTAATAAATAATGCATAATTTATAAATGAGCAGTAGGTAATTATAACAATTAAAATAATTAGTATTATATTTCAAAAAATTTTAAAAGCATTAATTACAATAAATAACTGAGCAAATTTAATGAACAAACACAGTGTACAACACGCGGAATGCAACAATTGCACAATAAAACTTAGAAAATAAGCAGTAAAATTTGCTTCAAATGTGTTCAATGTCTTTTAAAAAGGCGAGAACATTTTATTGTTTTTTTTATTTAATACATTGTGTAAAATTAAAGTTTTTCGAGAGAACCACGGGTTATAAAAATAGTGCTCTTACAACCACTGAGGGACAAAATGCAGACATATTCAATTAACGAAAACAATTCAGAAATAAAAACTATTTTTTTCATAATTTTTAGTTCTAAATAAAATCGAATAGTAGGTTATATTTTAACATTATGTTAATGGGAAATTCAAGAAGCCAGAGAAAAAATGACCGACGAACTCGAATTTAAAATGTTGAAACTGTCCAAGTTCTAGCCATTTTGTGATATTTTGCCTTATTCTTAAATCAGCGTGCCACACTGAAACACTAGAATGCGCTGAAAACAAATTTTCCTTTTATGTAAGCCTTCAAAAGAAGTGCAGTTTTCAATAAGACCAATTTGTAAAATTCCGTCACACCTCTTTTCTACTGCAAAATTTCTTATTTCTTGTACAATTTTGTTCGCAATTATTCATTCACAATTACAACATTCAAGACCAATACAATGTTGGTTTATTATCTCGCATTCATTCTTTACAACCAACATCGGTAAATCTGAATCCTACAGAACACTGATGGTTTTCTAAAAATATAAATAGCAACTATTTGCACCCAAAGATTGTTCGAAACGTGGAAATAATTTGACGTACTAATTCTTAAGTTTTCCCCAATCTTACAAGCAAATACTTGTGAAATCGAAACACTCCAATGTCACCGAATCTTGTCTTCAGTAAAGAGCATACCGAATTAATTATCTTTGTTACATCCATTTAACAGCAATATACGGTAACAATTCTATATTTCGAGAAAACAACCAAAAAATGGTGGTGGTGGGGGGGAATGTAAAGTAATGATTTAAAATTTCAAAACATTGTTTTATTGTATTTTTAATACGAAATAACCTCACCCAAAATTAAATTAATATTTATGCACAATACAAATTTTTAAGCATATTTATTTTTATTCAAAGTACTCTTGAGGACTACGACATAAAAGATAAGGCAAAAAGGCCTTATTTGGAATAATATCTTAAAAATAAATTTTAATAACTCTTTGGTGGAATTTTATTCAAACGAATTATCCGAGCAGTACTTTAGGCTGACTAAATCCAAGGGCTCTATAAAACGGTGGAAAAAGTACAAAAGAGTACAACAACGAATCAAGCAAAGAGCAGATACTCTTTAACAATACACAAAAGCACTATTCTATATTATTCGAAATTCTATTCTATATTCTATGTTATTTGTGCTTTATGAATCGAATTAGGAACTATTATTATGTTTGTTATAATTAGTATGCATTAGTTAGCTCTTAATTATTGTATACTATTTTCTAATTTCTATTCCATGTTATTGTTAATCTTTCCCTACGGCTTACATGTTCCTTACACCCTTATTGCAGTGGTTCTCAAAATTTTGGATTCTTCGCGCTCTTGCTGAATTCAGAATTTCAAAGACGCCATTTGTAAACTCCAACTAGTACTTATTGCATCAAAGGCGATCTTTTTTGTATAGGTGAGGTAAAAATAAATAAAAGTGTGTTTGAGGTCACACAGAGAATTATTTAACTAATTTTAAGACTAAAAATAATCGGTGGGTGGATTCATTTTCTCAAATTGTCTAAAATAGTGATATTCAAACTCTATAATTAGATTCGTTTGAGTCGCAAAAGAGTGGAACTTTTTTTGTTAAAATGATAGTTTGTCAAAATACTTTACTCAGTATGACTAATGGGATCAGGGCACTGCATAAGATATAAAATTTCGTAATTTTTCAGCAGTACATATATTGACTCAAACAATTTAAAGCATTTCTTCTATTTAGAAGTGCATGCCTATATCTAACGGCTCGGAAATTAGCCATTGGGACGTTATTATTGTGGACACCCTGAATACCAGAGGTTCCCAACCTGTGGTACGCCTACTCCTGGGGTAAGCGAAGGACCATTTGGGGGTACGCGAAATAAAAGTTGCTAATGGCGGAAACAAGAAAACATAAGGGATTAAAAAAGTTAGAGAATTTTGTTTCTCCAAGTGAATACTTGCTATTTAATAACTATATCACTTGAATAGTTGATTATTACGAAGTGTAATTTTTCGCTATCCTTATAAGTTAGGACGAAATAATTCCCATACTGGTTTATTTGCTTTGGCTTTGAGCCAATATTATTTTAAAAATGTAATAAAATGTTAAATCTAAAATAAGTTTTGCAAATGTTATTAATTCGATTCATTTCACTTCTATGCTAACCTTAACATTATTGATAAAACTTCTTTGCATAGGTTGGGGGGTGGGAGCGGATAAGAAAGTAGGGGCTACGCGAAAACAAAAAGAAGAATCAAGGGGTACGCGAGGGAAAAAAAAGCTTGGGAACGCCCTGCTGGATACGAACGCAGTCTCATGTCCACTCAACCGGTTCGGTTGCTGTAATGGCTTCAGGTACGGGGACATGGGGCTGCGTTCTGTATACGAATGTTCTCTTCTGAAAACATGGCTTTGTAATGGCTTCAGGTACGGGGACATGGGGCTGCGTTCTGTATACGAACGCTAACTGCTCTACATCTGCCGAAGCTCCTGCAAGCCACTTACTTAACAGTTCGCACCAGATACTCTTGATGTCGCGACCTTTGTGAAAATGAATTAAAAATGGAAATAAAATTATAATATCTTACGTTGCCCCAATCAGGAAGAAAAGACTCCCCAGGACGCCGAGGCACACACTTTGGGAACCACTGTCTTATTGGGTAAGTAGAACCGACGAAGGTTAAATAAATAAATATACTGAAGAATAGCATGATTTTTATTATTATTCATAACAGAGGGAAATTTGGAATCCTTGACTCACAGGGATACTTGAACCAGAACCATTTTCGCAAGTTGCGAGACAATTGGTAGACTGTCAGTGACCTTCTTGTTTGGAACTTCTATCTGATGGCGCTTTGGAGGAACCACTGCCTTTGGGTAAGTAGGACCGACGAGGGTTAAATAAATAAATACACTGAAGCATAGCATGATTTTTATTTATTTTATTATTCATAATAGAGGGAAATTTGTAATCCTTGACTCACAGGGATACTTCAACCAGAACCATTTTCTCAAGTTGCGAGACAATTGGTAGACTGTTAGTGACCTTCTTGTTTGGAACTTCGATCTGATGGCGCTATGGAGGAACCACTGCCTTTCTGTAAGTAGGACCAACGAGGGTTAAATAAATAAATACACTGAAGCACAACATGATTTTTATTTCTTTTATTATTCATAATAGAGGGAAATTTGGAATCCTTGACTCACAGGGATACTTGAAACATAACCATTTTCTCAAGTTGCGAGTCAATTGGTAGACTGTTAGTGACCTTCCTGTTTGGAACTTCGATCTGATGGTGGTTTGGAGGAAACTGCCAACCTGGAGAGTAGTTTTGGTAGTATGGTTGTGAATGTGTCTTGGAGGTTCCAGAGTCAGTCTTCGCAGATTTCTCTAGTTCCCTAACCGCTTTAAACAGAAACCGTATTCTGTGATGTTGTACAACGAAGGATTTCCTTTAGTTCTCGAACCGTATTGGAGTGAAACAATATTACTGAAGTGCCTTACTATGCGGGTGGTTGCCTGCAATCATAATTTCTGAAATTTCAATTTTTAAGAACTAAAATCGAAATTGTTCACACATTTTTTTCAAGCTGTTATTGAATCCAATTTCTTTCATTTTTTGTAAGGATGAAATTTTGTGATTGGTATTTCACACACTTAACTGATGTGCTAGATTTTTGAAATTTTGTGCATTTCTGTGTATCTGATTGCAGTACAACATTTTAATATTTTCAGATCGTAACTATCGATAAATTTTTAAGTAAATTCTGATTTCATATGAGAAGCGCCAGTGAATTTATGAAAAATTTATTGACAAAATTTATCTTCGTCATAAATCTATGTCTTTAATGAACTGAAAAGTGAAAAATAATAAAAATGTCGAAGTTTTAGAAAACGCTTTTAATAATATATTAAAAAGTCATATATCTATATAGTTATATATTTTTTATACCATTAAAACTCAAATAACATTTTCATCATATACACCTATTAAACCCTCATTTAAAATTAAATATAAAAAACAATATAACCTAATATTATTCACACAATGAAATACAGAAAGATAATAAGATTAAAAACTATTACTATGAAAAAGACAACCCAGATATGGAATTCCAACAATCAAATGCCAATCGACCTTATGAATCGATTATGTCACATTATTTCGAAATTTATCGGCGCCAACTTTCTGTGAGGGCCAAAAAATATAGGAGTAAATCTCCAAAATATATTAAGAAAAGATCGAGAAAATTAACTAAATGCTTACTGATACAAAGTCATAGCAAAAAATGCCAAAAGCTAAATACGAAATACAGTTCCGCAATTAATGTGAAAATATTATAACTAAAATATGTTATATATACTATATTAAGTCATCATTATTAAATTAATCTATAAATTTATATTTTTAAAAACGTTATATTAACTTATTTTATTTTGATATTATCGTTTAAATATATATATATATATTCAAGAATCTGGAGGTCAAAACAAAAGTAGCAAAAGCGGGAGGTATTGAGAACAATACGATAAATAAATTAAGTAACAAGAATATCACGAGTAAAGAATTCCTACATATTCATTAAAAATTAAAATATATTATGAATATGATTAAAGTTCAAATTTTCTTAGAGCATTTCTATCAACGACCCACGCTTTTACGATTAGTATTTTGGATTCCAGGTTTTTGAAAAAACAAATATTTCCAACATTTTAGTACGCTAATAAAAGCACGTTAATTTAAAATATATTTATTAATGATTATATTTTTTAAGCTTTGGCATCGGAATCGCGCCTTCGGAAATCCTTGGCCAATTCCTGAAAGCATTCTATTGAATTGTTTTGTGTTCCATTCATTCTAGAGCAAGGATGTCAAACTCGCAGCCCACAACGAATGTCTTTGCGGCACAGGAAACACAACTGTATGTAATAATTTTTAATAGAAATTTCGCAGCTTAAATATAAAAATTCTAAATTATATTTCTTACGGCAAACTCATCGTAACAAAAATGCATAGAAAAACATTTCTACTTAGTCCATAGATATATAATCAGTACCTAATCATGTGCAAATAGAGCTAATCGAGAGCCTTAGCTGTTCAGATTTAACGTCAAAATTCTGTGAATTTTGTATGCCTGAATTCTGCAAAAATTCGCCAGCTAGATGTGAAAACTTTCCAATATTGGCATATGAAATCATTTACATGCTTGGAAGTACTTATCGGTACGAGCACTTATTTTCACTCATGAAAGGCAATAAGTCTCCTGCCAGGTAGAGAATTACTGACAGTCACCTTGGATCAGTTTAGAAATCACTCACTGCGAACACGATATCCCACGAAGTAGGAATGATGGTAGTCAAGTGTCAGGAAGAAAACATTAACTTTACCATTGTTCTTTTCTTTTTTAAAAAAAAAAACTGTGTTTGTGAAATAAACCTATGTTTCTATAAAAAGTGAAGGGTTTCATTTTTGTAGCCCGTATAAACTTACACTACTCTAGTTAAGAGGATTTATGAGAAATCAAACCTATGTTCTATAAATGTGAAGGTTCATTTTTGTAGCCCAGTAAACTTACACCACAGCCTACTAGTTCGACACCCTGTTCTAGAGTGCATTTTATTCTCAAAAAACAATACTCTAGTTAGAGGATTTATTGAAATAAACCTATGTTTCAAAAAATGTGAAGGGTTTCATTTTGTAGCCCAATAAACTTACACCTTAGCCATGCTAGTTCGAACCTGTTCTAGACATTTTATTCTCAAAACAATACTCTAGTTAAGAGGTTATGTAAATAAACCTATGTTTCTATAAAATGTGAAGGGTTTCATTTTTGTAGCCCACATAAACTTACACCTTAGCCCGTACTAGTTCGACACCCTGTTCTAGAGGCATTTTATTCTCAAAAACAATACTCTAGTTAAGAGGGATTTATGTGAAATAAACCTATGTTTCTATAAAATGTGAAGGGTTTCATTTTTGTAGCCCACATAAACTTACACCTTCGCCAGTACTAGTTCGACACCCTGTTCTAGAGACATTTTATTCTCAAAAACAATACTCTATTTAAGAGGAATTTATTACGCTAACCGTGGTGAAGTTAAACTAAAATGGAGTTTTAAGCTAATGATAATTGTTTATCCTGCAAATTGCTGTTATTAATGTTGAAGGACGTAGCTGCATTTATTCCATGGAACGTTTCAAACATATTTAAAGATATTAATAAAAAGAACTCCAAATTAAATTTCTGCTAGTAACCTTCAACGAATTATGATTTAAATAAATAAAAGACTCATCAAATCTATTTTAATATGAATTTATCGAAGCATACAGCTTCATTAAATGCTAAGCTGATGATGAATATTACCTAAATCATCTTCTCGTGAAGAAAATTTCGCAGATTTCAGTAAAGACGAATAGAAACTATTCAAGCTGATGCCTTCCTTTCCAAAACTTTCTCCACTTCCTTGAACTGGGTTGTGACGAACTGCGAAAGAGAAAGATAGGTGAGTTTACAAGAAAGGGGGAAGATGGTAAAGTCAAAAGCTTTCAAGAAGACCTCGGAAGGGAGACAGAACTATCTGCAACTGGTTTGTTGCAAACACTTCGGATTTATTTCTCGCGGTGTGTGGTCACTCTAAAAAACAGTTATCTTGGTTAAGTGATAAGATGCCGAACCAATAGTCTGGTGGATGGGGGACTGATAAAATGGGATTTGGACGTCTAGGAAGAAAAATTTTTGAATACAAATGTGCTCATTTTCTTATTTCACTGGGATCCGTTTTACAGGATTTTTTAAACCAAATTTCATCTTCGGAATTATATAATCGATTTTTAACTTAATTTTTCAGATGTGCTAGAGTACTGATATTTTACATAGTTCTGTTTACCCGATGACAATAGATAGTTTAAATGTTTTGAAAACTTGATTATTGAAATCCGAATTACCAGTTAATTAATTAATTATCGAATTTCATTAGTAAACTTCAAATTTATTTTTCGCTGTGTGTGGTCACTCTGAAAAACAGCAGTTATTTTAGTTAAGTGATAAGATGCCGAATGTCTGGTGGATAGAGAAAACTGATAAAATGGGATTTGGTCGTCGAGGAAGAAAAAGTTTTGAATGCAATGAAAATGCGTGTCCATTTTCTATTAACTTGAATACCTTCCAGACGTTTCTATTTAGCCAGATTTCTTCTCGTTCGAAAAGATTAATTAATTACCATTAATATGTAATTGGTTTTTAACTCACTTTTTAATGGACTAGAGTACTGAAAGTTTCTGAGTCTCTTTTTTTCCGATGGCAGTACATCGCTTAAATATTTTGAAAACTTAATTATCAGTTAATCGATTCATTTTAATTAAATTTTAATTCCATACGGCAGGCGCCATCTGGTAAAGAATTTGAGAAATACTGATTACAAAATTCTATTATTATTTGCAACAATGAAATTATGAAACGTATGAAAGACATTAGAAAATGAAATATTAAAAATTCGTTTAAAATTACACTTTTATTTGTGTACAAAATAAAAAAGATTTATCAAAAATATGAAGATTAAAACAAAATCTGAAAAGCGCGAGGCTCTGAAATTAATCCTTAATAAATATCAAAAGAAAGAAAATTCCTACACGTTCATTAGAAATTAAAAATATATTACAAACGTGATCCACATACCAATTCACGGATTTCTCGTAGACGGATTTTGTTCAAAATTGATAGTAATAGACAATTTTGATGAAAAGACGTACCAAATTTCATTCATCTAGTTCGTTGAGCTTACGATACCTTCTATTCACAAACAGACAGACATAACTTCAAAAATGGGCTCAGAGAAGCCTTAAACTTGGGAATTCAACAAAAGTTTTAGATCGAATTTTTTGATGATTACAATTTTAAGACTCATACAAATAAAAGCTGATTTCACAGTCCTTTGATATCCTAAGTTGATATTCCTATACCCACGTTTATTGAACTATAGAAAAGCACTAAAATGTCTATGTTTTATCAAAAATGCCATAAAACATACAATAATTGTTACAGTTTTGCAGATACTTGGCGAAGATCTTGCCTATTTAAGCAGCATAGCATGAATTGTTATTAAAAGCCCTATAATCGATTTTGGGCAAAGAAAACTCATGCATTGTTTTCTCTGATATAAAAACTATCGCATAACAGCAAAAATAAACCTCGTGCCAACTATTTATCTGTCGCCCTCCACACTTCAGCCAAACCCATAACCTTACAAATATTCACATCACGAAATTTTTTCCGGCCGCAATCATTTCCACGCCAACAATTTTTTCTCGATTTATACCATGTTATCGAGGCCACGCCGGGACGGTTCGGTTTGCTGACGGGCCGATAAACTATGGCGCGAATCCCTGGACTTTCAATTAGGGGTCATGATTCGGACGATGGAGAGGGTGCGTGTTATCGGCACTGTCCACCACAGTTTGTGGTCACTTTGTGGTTTGGCGAGATAAAAAATGCAGCCAACTCTCTGCGGGTTTTTATTGTGCGACGCCAAATACCTTCTGTTTAGTACTGAGAGGTTATCTTAACAGCTGGATTGAAAAATGTTAGAGAGGAGGTATGGTGCATCGCGATGTTATTGCTTGAAAAAGCTCTCCGAAAGAAAAGATTGGTGAAAGACCTCTCCGATTTTATTACTTCAGATTATGTAAATTGTGCAATTATCAATTAAATAAAATTATATTGCAATTAAAAGTAGATAATGGATGTGGGCTAGAATCGATTTTGTGCAAATGATAAAAGATTTGAATATTTGCAGTCAAAATAAAGAGAAAATCATTATCGTAACTAAAAAGCCATTAAAAGCTAAAAGGCCCTCCCAGATTTTACTACTGCATATTACGTAAATGGTGCAATTATGAATTAAATAAAATCATATTACAATTAAAAGTAGATAATCGATGTGTTCTAGAATTGATTCTATGCAAATTATGAAAGAGTGGAAGATTTGTTGTCACAGTAAAAAGTACAAATTGCTTTAGTTTTGTTATATTAATGAAACTAAACTTTAAAACTATTCACTTTAATGCAAAACGAGGGCTATTTTGGGACGGATCACGCAATTTCGAATCGTGACACCCAACAAGGACAACATCTGAAAAGATTTTACCGATGTAAGAGATTGTGAAATGATGCATGGATATGATGTATTAAAATAAAAACAGATTGTTCTGCAACAATCGTAAGAAATTAGTGAATGAGTTTTAAGTAACAAGGAAGCAAATTTTCAAAAATCAATCCATTTTTTTTAAATTAGTTGCCTTTCATTCAAACTCTAAGGATTCTTTTCTTAAGAATAATCGCGAATTTTTAAACACAAAAAAATTTTTGTATAAAAAACATTTTAATGCAAAAACTTCTGTTGCAAAAGGTGGACAGATGCACAAACTCATATATCAAAACCAATAATTAATAATTGTTTCATATTCTTATTTAGGCATGAAAATTATATGTTATGTTAAAACTAAAAAAAAAAAACATCGAAGCATTTTTTGAAAGGTCTCTTTAAAAGCTTTCTCCTCCAAAAATAACTGAAATAGATGGCACATTTCTTTTCAGATTTTCTTGCGCTAACAAAAGTTTCGGTCGATATTTAATTATTTTGAAATAGATTTACCATATTTTTGACATTTTTGGCATGATTTAAAAATATCTAAAAGATTGTACACCCCTTTGTCTTTCCCTTCCGCCGCCTAAAGATGTTTTTTAGTCAGTGTGGTCAAAAAAATTTATCAAAAAAATTAAAACTAATTTAACTTAATTATATGCAACCAAATACCCTCGATTAGCATCGATGAAAATCTGTAAATGAATCCTGAGGATTTTTTCCATTGACAGATAATAGCGATTATGTTTTCACTTCTTAGTTTTGAAGTTCTTCGACTGCTGTAGAGGTGAGAAGAGTCAGATTGATTCAAAAGGAAAAGTATGTCTCGGCTTCGGGACTAGAGGGTTCCAGGTTCGAAACCCGATTTCACTAAAGATCCATCGTGTGTTGGCCTGCTGCACGTTAAATCATACGTAGGGGGCCAAACGTCCTACCGTTGGTGCGGTGCGGTAGTTTGGAGAGGGGGTGCCAGCTCAGTTGTTGTTCTTGTCATCTGACCGTGATTCAAAATGACGAATTCATTTCCAAAACATCCTTCGTGTTGCTTTAAAATGGGACTTTAATGTAACTAGACTAAATGGGGAAGTGAAATCCTAATTTTTTATTGGGACAACAGTTTTACCAGTCTGTAAGCAAGCTAAATGTTCTGCTAATATACAGCAACTGTACTGCCCGTCAAGAAATGGTTAATTACTTATAGACATTCTTAAATATACTGAGTGGAGGAAAAGGTTTCTTAGTATTTTGTCGAAAAATAGTTGTATGGTCTTGTATCTATGTTAACTTTTGTCGCCTAGTGAAACCAAATACAGTTTCAAAGCAACAGTTTCGTAGGGAAAACTTAAAGAAAAAGTTGGTAAATATGCATTTAATCAAGTGAATTTCGTTTATTGTGACTTAAAAATGAGAGAAAATATTCCATGCGTGCGAAAGGAAGTCCGATGGTTGTTTTCCACATGACTTAACTATGGTAAGTTTATGGCTTAAATTTCTATCTGGAAAATTGAAACGAAATGGTTCTTTTTTAAATGCTTTGTTACTGGTAGAGAAAAACAGATCGCACACAATAAAATGGTTCAAAAATTATAATTATTAATGCAGGACAGAAGTCTCTGAGTCCTAAAAAAATGCTCCCATACTGTTCCATATTTTACCGATTACAACAGAAAATTACCATTAAATGTATAGAAAATAAAATTAACGTTATCATTATTTATTATTTAATATGCAAAAAGACTTTCCTTCAATTTAAGTGGTTGCAAAGTGCAAGTATAGACGATCAAAAAGACGATACTATGTATAAAATTAGATAAGAGACTAATACATCATAAAATATTGCGGCTTAGTCAGATGATAGGTTTTGATCCATGTTATCACTAACAAATTGAGTTGAAACTGTCTTTAAAAAATCGATCAGCAGAAAAAGGTAGAGTGTTTCCTCTAACAATTTTAGAGCATATGCATCTTTGGGGAGACATTAAAACTGAGACTAGCTTAGTCCTCATCCATTCATTGTATAAACCTGTCTAGTTTAGTTTAATTATATCAATTTTCCATTTAGTAGCAACACGAGGACTATTTTGGCCAGGGCTATTTTCGAGGGCGAATAACTTCCTAATTTTGAGCCGAGGTCAGATGACGATGAGGATACTGGAGAAGCCCGCTCCAAACTTCCAAGCTTTGCTAGTGGAAGGACTTTTGACCTTCGATGTCAGATTTAGCGTGCCCCAAACTCGCATATACGGTGGATCATTGGTGGAACCGTTACGAATCTAGATCTTTCAGGTACCGAAATAGAGACCTCATCCAAGCACCGCAGCCTTATGTTCTACGTTGAGATGGGAAAAACCTACCGGTTTTAACAGAAAATCGGTTTTTTTTTTGTTTCGGTTAACCGGTGTTTTCGGCTATTTTTTGTCCCCTTTATTATGGGTTATTTTTTTTAAATCCAATAACCGGGTAAAAAAACCGGATCCGAAGAAAGATTCGATTAAATTTACCAAGTTATGAAGCTTTGAATTTCGTCATCGTAGGCCAATCAACGACAACAGTATCCTCGAGGCGTCAATGGGACAATGGATTAATTTCGTAATAACAATATTAATAAACAAATTTGTCTACAAAAGGCGTTTGTTTTTTTATAAGAAAGAGAACGAAAACCGGTTATTTTGATCGATTATAACTGCCGGATTAAACCGGAGGTGAAAAAAATCTGAATAACCGTCATCCCTAGTTCTATGCAGTATTTTCAAAACGATGCCGAACTGATTTAGATCGGAACATTCACTATGATCAGATTTTGCTAAGAAATCCCAGCAATTCTTAATTGGAAAAGATTGTGATTTGCCTTCAAAAACACCAAAAAGGCTGTCTATCAAAATGTCGCATATTTTTAAAAATAAATCTCATTAGAAATATCAAAATATTTGTTACATTTTTACTTTAAAATACTGAGAAAACTTTAGTGTCAACCCAATTTATTAGATGTAGAAAGATTTAAAAACAACATGCGCTCTTTCAGCTCAAGCTAGTGGTAAGTTTTTTGTCAAAAGTACGTCCACCAAATCGATTTCAAATATTCCGAAGAAACAACCTCGAACGCCCCTCTATAGAACAACCTCCCCTTCTTCAAGCTGAGTATCTGAATAATTAAATATCTTCGTAAAACAAATGAATTCCAAGACAGAAGAAAGTGAAAAAAAGAAAAACCTTTTTTCACCCCTAGTTTCTTTTAATCTCTTCTGAAGAGAAAAGAATAGGAAAAATTATTTGTTTCAAAAGGGTGTGAGGTAGAGAGTACAAAAAAACGAATTAAAAAAAACGAAACTTACTTCTCTTCAAACGAGCAGACGCCATGATAAGAAACTGTTGAAATTGTTGTAATTAGAGAATTTTTTAAACGCAGACGAAGAATAAAAAAATAAAGGAACTGTTTTCTTTTTAATTATTCCCCCTTTCTTTCAATTCAGATTTCTTAGAAAATAATTCGTGGATTACCGAATTTTACCGACATATTCTTCCTTATCGATTTTGAATTTTGGGAGAAGAAGAAACCCTGGTTGTACTAGTGTAAGGTAGAAGCGATTGCGAAAGCTGGTACTAGAAAAGAAAAGGTCTCTTTGTTCCTAAAAATTTCACTAATTATTTTCCCTTCTTCTCTTTTTAATGTACTTCCAGTAAAGATATAACTCCAAACCTTTTGTTTGAAATCGAATATTTTTTTTACTTTTTTGCCCCTTTTCCAATTCCTTATGTTTAATGTTTCGTGGATGTTAAATTCTTAAGTTTATCTCCTTGGAGATAAGAGTTTGTTTCAGAAGTTAAAAATTGTTTTTATGACTGTTGGAATATGTGCCAATTAAGCGAGAGAAGAAATGACGTTATATCAAGTTCGTTAGGAAGGTTAAAAAACGTGTGGGAAAAAATGCTTAATTATTCTGTGCAGGGAACAATGGAACGTACTTTTATCATTTTTGCATTGTTCTGTTCATCAAAGATTCAATCCATGAGTTCTTCTCAAAAATTGTATCTCTGCGTTTCAAGAAATTTCCCGAAATTGGCATAAAATTCTTATTCATATCTGGATTCGTAATATAACCGAAAAGATAAGATTTTTATCATAAAGTTGGTTCTCTTTAACGGATGTTATCTATTTCAGATCAGATCAAAACGGGGGAAAGTGAATAAAAATCGAACAATTGGATTTGAGTAAGAGAAATGGAGGGATTTCAATACGAGAATTGTAAAATGTTCGTTATTAAATTCCTCGCAATTTTTTTTTTGAAAATATTGTTAGAAATATGAATGATTAATGTTGAATTTTCAATGTAAAATACAAGTGAATAATTTCAAGAAATTTCCCGAAATTGGCATAAATTTCTTATTCATATCTGGATTCGTAATATAACCGAAAAGATAAGATTTTTATCATAAAG
>BGPR01000426.1:361134-373418 GCA_013235015.1 Araneus ventricosus | reverse complement strand
TTTTGAAAATATTGTTAGAAATATGAATGATTAATGTTGAATTTTCATTGTAAAATACAAGTGAACAATTTCAAGAAATTTCCCGAAATTGGCATAAATTTCTTATTCATCGTTTGATTCATAACATAACCGAGGATATAAGATTTTTATCCTACCCTTAGTTATCTTAAACTGATGTTATATATTTCATTTCAAACAAAATGAAGGAAAGGGAATGCGAAAGATAATAATAGTATATTAGGAAGTGAACTGAATGGATTTTTCCTCAAGAATAGTAAAAATTCTCTATAAATTCCCCATAAATTTTTAATAAATATTATTAAAAATATGAAAAATTATTGTTTAATTTTCATAGTAAAATAGAAGCGAATTATTTCAAGAAATTTCCTGAAATTAGCATAAAATCCATCATCTTTGAATTCATAACACATTCTGAAAGAAAAGATACTTATCGTAATTTTTCCCTCATGAGCGGAGCTTATCTATTTTAGATCGTATCAAAATGGGGAAAAGTGAATGAGAAAGAATTAAAGAATTGGATTCAAATCAGAGAAATGGACGGATTTCACCACGAGAATAATAAAATTTTCCCGATCAACTACGGCGCAGTAATTTTCCAAGAAATATCATTAGAAATATAAACAACTATTTCGTAAATTTCCCAGTAAGATGTAAGTGGATAATTTGTAGAAATAGGCATAAAATTCATCATCTTAGAATTCATAACATAACGGGAATGATAAGATTTTTATCGTTACTTTTGTTCTCTTAAACGGAGATTATCAATTTCAGATCAGATCGAAATGGCGAAAAGTAATTGTGAAAGAATCAGAGAATTTTATTTTAATAAGACAAACGGAGGGAATAAAGAATGAAAGTAAAGGATATAAGAAATAATCTTTTTGTAGTGACTATTAGATCATTTCTTGAATCTCTTTGAATTTTATCTTTGCATTTCAAGAAATTTCCCCAAATTAGTATAAAATACACCATCTTTGTATTCATAACTTTAGTTCTATTCTACACTATCCTTGGCAAGATTTTTATCATAACTTAAGTTGTCTTTAATAGATGTTATTTATTTTAAATCAGATCAAAAATGGTGAAAAAGAATCTGCGAATTGGATTCGAATAAGAAAAATGAAGGGAACAAAGAACTCAACGAAGAAATAATAATAATATTTCATATTCGCCTTTCGCAAAGACTGTTCGTTTGTTTTTTGGAATGTCTTAGAATTTTATCTTTGCATTTGAAGAAATTTCCCCAAATTGGATTCACAGTCATCGTCGTTGAATTCATAACATAACCGAAAATATAAGATTTTTACCATTTATTTAATTCTCTTGAAAGAGAGCTATCTATTTCAAATTTAATTAAAATGAAGAAAAGTGAACTAGGAAGAAACAGAGGAAGGGATTTGTATATTAAAAATGGAGAGGGAAAAAAATAATCAAGGAAATAAAAATAATTTTTCCAGTTTTAGCTTTAACAGAGGCTATTTTTTTATGATTGTGACATAATATACAAAGGCAATGAATAGGGGCAGTCACCCCCTAATTTTTAGGGGCAAATAAATTTTTATTTCATTTTAGCGAAAAATTTATTTTTATTTTTTTATTTAATTTTTTTCATTTAAAACTAGGAATTATAAAAAAAAGCAATAGTATTCGGGAAACTATCTACTTTTTAAACTGATTGAATTTAATTGTCTACCTCCAATACTCGTGGATCTTTTAGATGTCTATAAATTTTTTGCCCCCTCACTTTTTCCACCGAATCGCCGCCACTGATAACATAAATCACGCTTTTACGTAAAATTCTTGCACATTAAATTCTGCAATCGTTTGCTCTTCTTCTCAACTATTCTTCTACGTGTTAGTTTCCGTGATAATTTTGCCTTTTTTGAAATTAATAAAGTAGTTTTCCTATATTCTTCTTACAAAGTTTTCCATTCTCCATTAAAGTAAAATTCAACAAAAAATTTCAAAAACGCTTGACACATTAAAAAAAATTATATCGATGGAATTTCTAATAAGTTATGTTAGGATACTTCAAATACTTTTGTCTAGAGAATTTACTCGAATCTAATGAAATTTTTTTTAAATAAATTTTTTATATGTTTTTGAAGGGAATTATAAAGAATTTTCTTAATATCTGCTCAACTATCAGCACAATAACAGGCTGTAAAATTCAAATTTATGACGCATTTGGGATTACTATAGTAAATACACTAGATAATGGCATATAAAATCTGCATACCAAGTTTGAAAAGTGTATCACAAAAAGTGTTTGAGAAATCATGTCGCAGGTATGGGAATTTTACGAAATTTTCGGTTTTGAGAAAAACACGTTTAAAGTACAAAAACACATTTTTTAATATAAATTTATGTAGTAATTTTCTTAAAATTCACTGCATTTATACAATACACTCTCTTTCTTCACCTCCTGGGTGATTTTCCTCTTTTTAGCCCATTTATTTTTTTCCGAGCAACTTTGTTGCAGGTAAGCGAGTGCCAATTGTCAGCGTTCGTCGGAGACTGTAAATGCATTGGTTGAAATTGATTAGATCAAACATGAAAAAATTGCCAATACAGAGCTTCGAATTGCATCTAAGTTATTTGTGTCGCTTCTTATGGCTATTCCATAATAATATTGAAGTTTATCAATAAAATTGTTTGTCAGCTTTCTCTTCCCTCCCAGACTTTTGTGTTTATTTTTTAATTTTCTGAATCTAGACCCAATTCTCTTCTGAAAACATTAAAGAATAATTAAAAAGACATAAATAATTGTAATAAACAATAAATTAAAGAGAATAATAATTATATGGTTAAAAATACTGAAAATTTTTGCCCAATCGTTCTATTTCCTTTTTCGTTTTTAGCTCTCGAGGCTTCCAAGAAAGGCTGTAGTTTTCTTCCTTGGTGTCGTAGAAATAAAATAAAAACAGTTTTGAAAACCGCAATGTTTAAGCTTTTTGATGAAATAATAAAAAAAATTGTGAATTTTGGCCGAAAATCGATTTCCAACGCAGGCGGATACCTTAATAATATAGAAATAAAATTTGCCTATACAGGGTGCCCACAAAATATTCTCGGAGTTTCCTTGCCTCATAATTTTTTATTAAAGAACTTGCCTATAAATATTATTACATTTTCTTAAAATACATCGCAAAAAGTTTTTTCGATAGTACAAATGAAAAATCTTTTTTTAATAATTCTAACAAAGCTATGTAGTTTTCACTTGGCAACCTTCCGAAGCCTTCATCGACATTTGTGTGTAAATTGAGTTCAGTGCTGGTGTGTTAGGTAAAGGATGCCACAACTTTTGTACTGAAAGACTGTTGATAACTTCCATTTCTTAGAAAGTTTGTTGTTCTTACGAGGGACGTTTTGAAAGTAAGTTTCGTCTTGCTTTTTCATAAGGAAGCTTTATTACAAACATAAACATACAATGGCATAAAAAAATACAAACTTTTGGCTATTTTTCCACATATTCGCCACCTACATTGATACATTCGTCGTACCGTGAAATCATTTTCAAGAAACCGTCCTGGTAAAAGTCGGTACACAGCGGTTGAAGGAAGTTTTTCACAGCCTTAACGCCAGTTTGACGTCAAGATAGTGCTGACTTGAATGCGGGAAAAAGGTGAAAGTCTGATGGGGCTGTAGGGCCCGACCAGGGCTCTTGAGTTGAGGGATTTTGTTCTTGTACAAGACCCCACACAGCAAGGGACACAAAAGAACTCATTCGCCGCCTTGGATGGGAGAGATTGGATCATCTGGCCTACAGCCCCAATCTTGCCCATCAGATTTTCACCTTTTTCCTGCACTGAAATCAGCACTATCGGGACGTCACTTGCGAACCTGCTAATAAAACTGACGTTACGGCTGTGAAGAACTTCCTTTAATTGCTGGGCACTCATTTTTACCAGGATGGTTTCTTGAAATTCATTTCACGGTAGGACAAATGTATCAAAGTTGGTGGCGAATATGTGGAAAAATAGCAAACGTTTTTATTTTGTTATGGCCATTATAAATTTCTGTTTGTAATAAATCTTCCTTGTGAAAAAGCATGATAAAATTTATTTTCGGAGCGTCCCTGGTATTTCTTCCAAAATATTTAAATACTTAAGTGCTCTTGCATAAAGATTGCATGCATTTGACTAACATAAAACCAGAGACTGAACTCAATTTCCAGTCAAGTGCCGATGGGCGCCAAAGATTTATGGACACCCTATATTTTGCAAAACTTTGACACAGATGTACAATTTTGATGTAAGTTTAATATCCTAATTTTCGTTGCGCCTAGCCTCTATTGCGTTTGGACGAAGTTGCGACTGACAGACAAAGAGTCTTAATTGCAAAAAGTTTTTACAAACTCATTGTGGTCTAAAATTTCAAAATGACGAAGTCAATTTTTTACCCATAACAGTTCTTTGTTATGCAAACTTCGTGTTCAAAAAAGTGGAAAAAAAGGAATTTCATAAATTAATAAATTCATTTATACTCCTCGAAAATATGAAGGATAGTCTTGAACTTTTTATTTTTTTGTATATTGTTTTAATATATAAGAATATACTAGTGTTTTACAATTTAGTTCATATAACTTCTTTAATAATATGTTCATTGCTCTCAACGGATTTTTAATAAACTTATCCCACAGAAAAAAGGATCGCCATAAGCAAAAAATTAATCAATGAATAAGCAAGTAATATAATTTGTTAAGAGGAAAGCAACGCAATTTCATGACATCTGATACGATCAAATCTTAATGGAATTAATAAGATCACTGAAGTCAGATTTTTTAATTCATATTCATATCAAGAACATGTTTTTCCACTTTCTAAGACAATCTATGCTAGGGTTACACTATATGAACTAAATGGTGATCTTTATTCACTAAGATTCATCTAGATATCCAACATCTTTTTAATTGCATAAACCTGTTTGTAGAAAATTGGTGTCGTTATCGAAAGTCCAAAAATGAAATCGCAATTAAAATGCTGTAAGACATTATTTTAAATCATTGATTCGGAATAAAATCATATCATTGAAGCAATACATGTGCGTCGCATATCTTTTCTACCTACGTCAGAATATCTGACGTTTATATGCAATTATTGTAACATATGTTTCTCATAAACCTAGACTGTTTTTTGCATCCTTTTATTATGCACTTTTATTTCACTCACTAGTTTCAAATGTTGCAAACATGGAATTTTGTAATCGAATTTTTACTTTCTTCCTAATGTCTTAGACTTCTGAAATTTTACAAACTTGAGTAATATTCATGAAAATACACTTTTTAAAATATTTTCGAAACTAAATTATTAATTAATCTATCAATATAATTAAATTTTGATTCCATACCTGTGGCGCTGGCTGGTAACGAATTTAAGAAAGGAATTGTTTTCGAGATACCGTGATTTTTCTAATAATGAATTATGAATTAAAAACATAAAAGAAGAAAGTGAGTACAATAAAAAAAATGTATGCTTAATACAATGATAAAAGTGCGGTTTGAAACTTTAATTTTAAGAAAATTATTTGATTTCACTAATTTTATATTTGTAAAGTTGGAATTTTGTAATAAATTTTTCTCTCATTTCAATAAATGCAGACTACTGAAATTTTATACAATTGTGTATTCTCAATGACTATTAGACACCAGTTAAATATTTTTAATAATTTAATTTTTAATTAATGGATTAATTTTAATAAAATTTTAATTATATACGGTGGTTTCAGCTGGTGGGGAATTTGAGAAAAATGCATTTTAAGATTCTATAAATCTTATATGCTTTTACGATCTTGTTTTGATATTCATATTTTTGATTAAAAAACACATCCTTTGCTTTTTAGTAAACTAAAAATATCTTATTTTTAAAAAGTTATAATTTCCATTAATAAAGCTACATTAATTGTTTGAAAAACTTTGTTTAGAGTGGTAAATCTTTGAGTGGTTTATAATGAACAAAGAATGAAGTCAATATTGAGAGATTTTCAATCACTGTTAAAAAGATATAATCCTCAGAAAATTAAAAAAATTCAAAACAATTTATTAAGTCATATGAGAGGCATCTTTTGTTGAATGCACTTAAAACTGTTTATTATGTGATAACCTCCAAATTTATTTATCTTCAACTTAACCGCTGAAAGCCAATCTAAAACTAATCACAAATAATTTTTAATTAAATTTTTCTAATAAACTTTTATTAGTGAGCTAAAAATACAATTTTTTTCATGTTCACTATTTTCTACTTTTAATCTTTAAATAATAATTAATTATTATGAAAACCATAAAAAGATTTGAAATAATTTTTCCTCAAATCCACTACCAGGTGGCGACAAGAATATAGAAACAAAGTTAATCATATTAATCAATTAACTGGTAATTAAATCTGGAAATATTAAAATCATGTAATTTCATCGGAAACATACGAATATACAAAATTTCAAAACTCTAGCGTTTCAGGAAGTTAGTGAATAACAGATTAAGAAATTCCATTTTGCAAACTTGAAACATAACAAGTTAATAAAAGAGTTTAAAAACAAGAAAATGCAATACTAATTAATTTTATAAATTTTCATTTTTTCACACCAATTACAATCATAGTTGCTTGCGCTAGTTTAAATTCCAATCTGTTCACCAAAATAAGCAAAACATATAAATGCAGGAAAACGACTCAGAAATATAGGCTTTTTATTTAAGTTTTGTTGAGATTAGAAATAAACGAAACTACTTTCGTAGATAACACAGGGTGTCCATAAATTATTGTCGGGGTTTTCTTACCTCATAACTTTTGAATAAAGTACATGATGATAAATATTATTACATATTCGTAAAAGTACAACTCAAAAAGTTTTGTTAGCAAGACAAACAAAGTTAAGTAATTTTGTCATGGAAGCCTTTCGCGCCATGTAACCCATTGGCACTCGCGATATCTATAGGTTATTGTTGTTCCAGGCCCCCCCTGGTCCAAATTCTAGACCAGGTCCATAATACCATGTCGCTCTAAAAGCACCACAAGTCCATTTTCCCCCTCACTCCACAGCAGCATCGCAGAGGCGCCAATACAGTCAATGACATGAACAGGAGAAGCAGGACAGGAACAAGGGCAAGAGGAATAAGTCTTTTCTTTATCGACGAATTTCAAGATTTTGATATGACCACTACGAAGTCTGGCCAATGCAGTCTGTGCAGATCTTGTACCTTCGGACTGTAGAGACAGACCATGACGATTTCCAGCATACCATTCGTGTGCGGGAGGGACTTTACAAGTAGAATTTGCTTTAGCCCTGTGGATAGAAAATATTTCGGAGGTGAAGAGTTCACCAGAGGTGGCAGAAGGAAGAGCACTTCCATCTTTCGCAAGCAAGTCCGCCACCTCATTGCCGAAGACTCCAGCACGGGAGGGAATTCTATAGGTTTGTGTTAGTAAAAGGGATGCAATCTTTATACAAGAGAAGCTAAGTATTTTGGTCGAAATAGGAACAGAAAAAACCTCTAAGAGTTGTCAGCTGTCAAAAAACTTTTAATACAAAAATTGTGGCAGCCTTTCATGGCACTTAACACGTTAAGACTGAACTCAATTTCCAGTCAAAAGTCGATGTCGCCGAATGCTGCCATTTGGAAATTACTTATCTTTTATTGTGTTATTAAAAAACTTTTTGAGTTGCACTTTATGAATATGAAATAATATTTATCTCAGTGTGTTTAAATCAAAAATAATAAGATAAGGAAACCCCGTCAATAATTTGTTCACACCTTGTATAAATAAAAAAGATAGCCTCTTAATAATCTGATGTTAAAAATTATGTAATTGTCACTTAACACACTTTTGAATTATAATTTTACAAATTAGCAAACTTTTAACTGTTCTACCGCAATGTTATTAGTATGGAACTGTGTTAACGAACATTCGTGTACGGAATTTAAATCATTAGTGGCAACTGCATTCATGCAATTGCAATCAGAATTTTATGACTCTTCTATGAAGACATTTTATCTCCCGAATATGCTAAGTGGATAATTACACTGAGGGAACAATTATTGAAGCAATATAGACTCGATGGTAAGCTGAATTTTTTATTCAGACTCAGTAAATTTTATAAAACTACTTTTAGTATCAAAAATAGAAACAATTTTTTAAAACGCATTTTTATTAGTGCACTTGAAAGCACAATTTTTTAATATTTTTTTCCAACTTTTTAGTCTTTAATCAATAGTTCAATATTATAAATCTTATGGAATATTTAAATTCGTCCAGAATACAAAAGTCTACAAAATTTGAAATATCTAGAACATCAGGAAAAAACGATTACAAAATTACATCATTACAAACATCAAACAGGTTAAGTTAAATAAAAGTGTGCAATGCAAATTGATATATATTGATATAACAACAAGAAGTTCTAAGGAGTGAAGAATTATTTGAAGCAACCTAGGCTCGATAGGAAACTGAATTTTCGATTCAGAATATAAATTTTATGAAAAGAATGACTTTCTAAATATTCGAACAACAATACCAGGTATTCAAGAAATTGTTCGGAAATGTTAATCTATGTTACATGATAAAAAAATCTTATGTTTGTTTATTTATTGAAGTATTTTAGCTTGAAATACGCAATGTTGATGTAGCAATTGAATTTGTAGGAAATACAATGAAAAAAATTAAATGAAACTGACTTTTCCAGTAGCCTCTAAACACTAGTCACGCAGTTAAGAATTTTGTAATGTTTGATAGAGTTATCAAAGAAGTTCCAAATACGGAATAAAATTACTATACTTGATACTTCAATTAGTGTCTCCCGAGTTAAGATTTAAGATCTAGGAAATAGTATATAGATGTATTTTTACATTTCATCTTGCTGTAATTAATAAAAACTAAAATTGTTTAGATGAAATAAATAAATTGTTAAAATTGTTTATGTGACATTTTGCGTACATCTCATTCTGTATTAGTAAATTTAATTGCTTCTAAAACTTACAAATGCGCTTTTATTAAAATAAATTTTCGATAATAATTTTTTTCTCTGACCTAACGGTATCCTTCATGATCTATGGAATTCGAATCAAGTATATGTGTTGATGCTTATTAAGAGTCGTTAAATTTAAAACACAGATTGAATGATTTGAATGATTGCAGATGGTATATTTACAGATGTGGCTCGAATTTAAGTTTCCTCTAATTATTACATATCGTTGATGCCCGTTTTGCATCAGGTAAGGGAATGAAATCTACTTATTCCCTAAAAAATAGTTTTCAGTTCGGCAGCGCGCCCTTCAACTCGAGCATCTCGCGAATCTATCTCGCACTTATGGTTCGTATAGTGGTGTGATAGAGTTTTGAAATTTTGTGCACTTATGTATTCTGGATGACAGTATGATATATTTCATTATTCCGTATTATTTATAGTAACAGCTTCTAAATTGAAGCTAAAAATGTAGAAAATAATTAAATGCAAAAAATTCTAACTCTTGTTGTTCCTGTTTAGATGAAAAGGGTAGCGGGCGCTGCTCTCTCATAGAAGACCGGTGTTAGTGAGGTAATGCTGCATATATTTATCACAAAACAGTTAAAATAATCTAATTTTGTGCATACTACATTTCAACAGACAACTGAAATTAAAATTTTTACTATCACAAAAGCAGATAAAAATTCAATGATTTTTGATGCTGGATCTGAATGAATTTTCATTAAAATGCGAGGAGAAATAAATTGTGGCATCAGTTAACTACAAAAAATAACAAAAATTATCTTTATACACTTTTACCTAACTTGATGTTCGTAGAGACCGAATTTTTAATCGATTTTTCACTCACTTCCTCGTGTGATTGAGTTTTGAAATTTTGTGCACTTATGTATTCTGGATGACAGTATAATATATTTCATTATTCCATATTATTTATAGTAACAGCTTCTAAATTGAAGCTAAAAATGTAGAAAATAATTAAATGTAAAAAAAATCTACTTTTTAGTAAACTAATAAAAGTGAGTTTTTTAAAGCTGTTTATATTAATTTTATTTTATTCTGAATTTCAACATAAGTAGTTAAAAAGATGACACTAGAGAGGCAAAAATGTATTCAATATGCATGAAGAGATCTACCGAGATCAGTCTCAAATCTTACTGCTCTATGATTATAATCGGATGGAAGTTTTTGGGATTTTAATCAAAAATAATATGAAGTCGTTTGGTAAAATGTTTTGCTGAAGTAAGTTTGCTATTAATGAGTTTATTGTGTTCCGAGTTCCTCAGTAGTTTTTTCACATTTTCACCAAAATATTTGTATCTAAACTGAAGGTTTCCTCATTTTTTTTTATAGTTTCATCATTTTTGACTAAATTAAAGAGGAACATAACAATTATTCTTTGTTTTATTTTACTACGTTTAAAAATTATTCTTTAACTTGTTTTGCTACGTTTAACAATTATGCTTTGACTTATTTTGCTACGTTTAACAATTATTCTTTGACTTATTTTACTACGTTTAACAATTATACTTTGACTTATTTAACTACATTTAACAATTATTCTTTGACTTATTTTACTACGTTTAACAATTATTCTTTGACTTATTTTGCTACGTTTAACAATTATTTTTTGACTTATTTTGCTACGTTTAACAATTATTCTTTGACTTATTTTACTACGTTTAACAATTATTCTTTGACTTATTTTACTACGTTTAACAATTATTCTTTGACTTATTTTGCTACGTTTAACAATTATTTTTTGGCTTATTTTGCTACGTTTAACAATTAATCTTTGACTTATTTTACTACGTTTAACAATTATTCTTTGACTTATTGTACTACGTTTAACAACTATTCTTTGACTTGTTTTACTACGTTTCTTGCCTTCAAGTGCAGATATACTTTCAGAATTGATACCTTTGGCCCAAGACGAAAGGATATTTTCGTAAATGGGTGAGTTGAATTTTAAAACAGGTCTTCTTCAACTTTTTTCATTCACGATCCATTTTTGATTAGAATGCTATTTTGCGACTCCCTATATATGCAGGAAATCCTTTGACGACAAAGTGGACAGATGACAAAACATTTCACGACCCCAAGTGTACATGCAAATCAGAAAATAAAACAGTCTTTAAAGCATTAATTAAGGATAAAAAAGAAGAATCGGTTTATTAGAGAGAAAAATTTTATTAAAATATCTCTAATAAATATACCATGATGAATTATTTTTTACTGAATAATATTGGCGAATGGAGATTAATAAGTAAAACTAATTAACTCAGAAAAGAGCTTTAACGAGAAAGAGAACAATTAACACAGAACGAGCTTTTGCAACTAAGAAACTCACACGCGACCCCAATCAGGGTCGTGACCCATAATTTAAGAGGCTTTTGCTTTAGAACTTTGTTTCATATAGGATTATGATTTCGTTGAAAAGATTTTAACGAAATAATGAGAAAATTAGCATTAAAAACAGAGAAAGTTAGTTTATAATTTTTGAGTGAATATATTTAATTAAATACTACAAACAGACATTTAACGGGGAATTATTTTCATTTGTTAAAGTTGAAGATCGAGCAGTAATAAATAAAAATTACCAACATGGAAGGAAGCTCTGTCGAAATTTCCGTAAGCTTCCAAATTCATATATGCGACCCTAACCGGGTCACGACTCATAATTTAAGAAGCCTTCGCTTTAAAACCTTGATCAATATGCGGGGGGGGGGTTAAACTGCCAAATATGATTTTAGAGAAATTATACCACAATTTGGTTGAATTCTACTAAAGTTCAAACATTATCTATCATTACAAGCCAATTGATTTTTACCGCTCAAAAGCCATTACTCTACATTTTCACCAGCAGACATTTTTATGACCGGCATGTTTTGAATCTACCTGCAAGTGTGACGTCGACACCGATATTTCGATATCAGCGACCAAATCGGATTTTCTGAATAATCCGGCCGCTTGGCCATAAACACTTATGCCGTCCGCTCGTCATTAATCCCTATTGCAATCAGATCTCGACACACCTTGTAGGTTCCGGCCGAAGGTGGCTATAATCAGATAGAAGGCAACGTTTTTCGCACTTTGTTCGGCGCTTCCACACATCGGGATCCTTATCTTCAGGATATTAAATATTGTTATCTGATCAGCACAGCTGCCCCACATTGGACCGTAAAATCCTAATGAGTCATTTCAAACACTGCATATTATCTTTGGCACCGTGAATGTGGAATAGACTTCTCAACTTGTTTTGCTCAGAAGAGTGGAATCTCCATTTTTAATCGGTTGAAATGTCGAAA
>BGPR01000426.1:346522-359641 GCA_013235015.1 Araneus ventricosus | reverse complement strand
AATAATCAATTTTATATATTTTTTATTTAATTGAAAGGGTGATTATATGCTTTGATGAGAGTTAGTAGATATAAAAAATAACAGTTCTTAACCCTTTATCATTAAAGAGACAACTTCCTTCATCAATTTTAATCTGAACCTTCTAATAATAAAAATTTTGGAATTTTAGACATTCAATCTGAATCCATAAAATGAATTATTTTTCTAATCCTTCTAATGAATTTTGGAATTTTGAATAATCAATGTCAAAATATTTTATAGATCATTCCAGATGATTGCCTTCTTTTCTGTGACGCAATGCTATTTGATCAGCTCATTTTTCTCGAGTCACGCAAAAGCACATCTTTTCAGCAACGTAGACCAAAATGTATTATCAGAATATTTGTTTTTTTTTCAATAATTAAGTATTATGAATTTTTTTAAATCTTTTCCTTTGCCTTCGTGTTTTCTCTTCTGTTAATTCGTGCCGTTTAAAGTACACATACATTGTAAGTCGAAGTGATAAAAGTGTTAAACAGCTAATTATGTACGGGAAAATGTTGATTAATTTGTTAAGAAAAATCATGAGAACTCAACCACAGTTTAAGAGCACTACCTTGAGGTATTAGGTAATTTTTACGAGACTTCAATAAATAAAATATCATTTAACAATCCATTGCTTTTAGGAACATGAATACTAACTGCCTATTTTTTTCCACATGGCTCTTAATTGTTTTAAATAAAAAAAGAACAACTTTTTTAATAGATTTATTCAAAAAAGTTCAAAAAAACCAGCCATGAAGCATGGAATTTGTTTCAAAAAATTCAAAACTCATTTCTATAGAAAAATTAACATGAAAATAGTGTATAAACATTAGAATTAAAATATATATAACTAAGAAATGAAACCTTAAAATCTAAAATTTGTTTTCATGAAATCGGGAATTCATTTATGAAACTATTTATATTGTAAAGTATTTGAAAAAAACCAATGTTTCAGGTTTTCATTTCTTCCAGAACTCAAGAATCTAACTAACAATCGTTTCAACTCTACAGCTCAATTTTTTTTTCGGCGTCAGTAAATAAAAATTGCTTCTTAATTATTAATGGCACTAAAATGAACTGGAATTAACCCTAAACATATTTTGTTTAATTTACTGGAGTCAGATGCCTAAATATCTGGATTATTTTATAGTTAAACAAATATATCAAAAACTATTCCATCTTCTAATTTGAACTTTCATTTGCTAAAATTTCATGAGATGGCAGCACCAGCAGCTTAAAATTTTTTTCCAACTCGAAGAAGGATCAAAGCACTGCTTAGATTCTTAATGAAAAAAAAGTCATAAAAATTGAAACTGGTAACAGATTTCACCTGTCATCATACAACAGCATAAATTTCGGCTTGCACTTAATTAAGGTTCCCATGTTACACACATCCATCTGATGATTTTAAAAATCAACAATAAAGTTAATCCATGGTTGAGTGGTGATGTAATGTATATTTGTCTTGGAAAGCTATTATCTTTGATTAAGTTTTAAGAATCATGCTTTATAAAAATCTCCTAATCATCTTTAACGATAACCTCCATATAATATGATTGTTTGGTTCTTAAAAAATTATTATGCTGTCCGAAAAAAAAGGAACCAATACAAAAATGGGGTTAAGATCCGATATTTAACCCTTCGTTAGTCGCACCATATTCTTCATTAAACGGTCGCGGTGCATCTCGAGGATATAAATTCTATTCTAAAATCTACTATGTTTACCCGGTTTTGATAATATTTCATATACAACCATAAAAATTAGTCATAATTAGAATGTAAATGCGTATTCTGTAAGAAAAAACCCAATTATAATGCGTTAAAAGCAGCTAATACATGCAGATTGTACGTGTATCTATTGGATATTGTAACTAAAGGAGGATTAAAATGCGAGAGTTTTCTCTCCTCGACTTTCTCATATACTTTCACAATATGGCGGGTTTTGTGTTTAGCTTCGAAGTATAGTGAAGGAAATTAAGTATGGATCTTGAGCTCCTATCCGTTGTCTGAATGGGTCCAAACTTTGATAAAAAGCTGAATTTTTGGCGTTCAGACCACATATCAACCTTCATTTATCTTGCTTTTATTTTTGAGTTATTTTGTGTCTTACAAATGGATTTTCCGCAGACATATTTCGCCCAAAATTTGGGAGAAATTCGCAATAATTGCAAATTGCACATGATAATCTGAATATTTATTACATTGTGTATATTTTCAGTTGATTTTGTCTAGGTTATATATGTATTTAGTATAAGTATATATTTGTTAATATTTAAAATCATTACTCCGTTTTAGGAAATTAAAATTTTTAATTTAAACAGCATTCATTAAAATTCCTAAAAGTTATTCAATTGTTATAAAAAATTTTAATTTTTAATTTTCTCCATTGTGAAGGAAAAGTTTGCTTTCTATAAGGCATTAATAATATTCAAAAAGTTTATATCCCTTTTTTTTGGCAAAAGTTAAAATAACCAATTTATAAAAAATTCGCAGAACTACTGTATAAACTTTCTACTCGATACTGGTGAACATTTTTGAAAATGAAGTTGTACTTTTTAAAGCGTCAATTATACGAGGCATGGCTAAAAAATAATCGGATTATTTACGTTACAGTGAGACGACAAGCAAGTCAAGAAGTAACGAAACATCGCTGTGTCACCTCAAATAATGTGCTCCTCTACCATCTTTTCAAATCTCAACCCCACGTATCGCTCCATCGGATCCTTAACCTTAGTTAGAAGTGATTCATGCATGTACGCCGTGCGGTGAAAAAATGCTAGGTGTTCAGAAGGAACAGCGTGTTAACATGGAATACGACTTTAAACTTAGATAATCAGCGACGAAATTCGTGTGTTGTTGCAACAAGTGTAAACAAATGAGAGTTCGTCGACTGATTTAAAAGGCTTAAATAAAGTCGAGAAAAGATTGATAATGACCCAGGTCCTGTCTGACAAAATTTGACAAGTTCTTTCGACATGAGAGAGATTGTGCGCGTCGATTGGGTAAATGGAGACCAAACAGCCAACCAGCAACATTACACGAATGTCCTGACTATTCTGTGTGAACGGGTTCTGAGAAAAAAATCTGCACTTTGGAAAAACAAATAATAGCTTCTTAATTAGAGCTATACTCCTGCCCATAATTCAATGTCTGTCAAGACGTTTTTGGTCAAGTACGGGATCTCCTTCATAGAACACTAATCCTATTCGCTAGATCTCGCACCATGTGACTTCTTCCTTCTAATTTTCCAAGATCAAATCAAAACTAAAAAGAACTAGACTTGAGACTAAAGATGGAGTAAAATGGTGGTGGAGCTGATAAAAGGCTTTAAGAAAATATCCTGAACCTCTGCGAACAGTGGGAAATTCATATGGCGCAGTGTAGGGATGGAGGTGGAAAGGAAATGGAACATGGAAGGAAATCATACCAAAATTGTAGAAAGAAATTAAAAATAAAATTTTAAAGCGTCAGTCCGATATTTATTTACCACATTTTGGAACTTAAAAAGTTTTAAATTCAGTTAAGCAATTATAGACTACAGGGACAAATAATAATCAATAAGCAGACAGAATAATGTTGGTTGGTATCATAGTCTATGTGAACCATAACTTTCTGTTTATTGTAATTTAATTTGTTGATTTCTAGGGGAGGGGGGAATTTATGGCAATGAAATTGAAATCCTTCAATATTAAGATGGTGTAAAAATCATTTTTTTTCATCCAAAGCTATTGTCGGAAAACAAATAATAATTTTGTTTATTTTTGATTATTTATTTTAAAATCTGATTAAATTATCAAAAAATAGCGCCAGTATGCAATCTGTGCCTAATTCGGTATATCTGTGCCAAATTCAATAGCTCTATGCTCAATGGACCGTACAATCTTTTCCAACAGTGTAACCAAAAGAAACTCACACATTCCCGTTTTTATTAGATAATCAACCAATAACAAAAATATAAAAATTCAAAATACACTTTCATTTTTTGAAATAAATATGAATGACAATACCAAATCGTAAAAGTGTCAAGTGCCGATAGAAATACTCTCAGCAAAGTGGAATTTCTATCACATTTATATATATCTTAATTTTTAATGAAGGTTTAAGAAGTTCTTCATTGTGACTGAATTCCTTTATAGTAGTGCTTTCAATGTCTGGCGCTTTTATGATTTTGTTTTAGCATCCATACTTTTGAATAAAAAGAATTATCCCCTACCATTACTACACTATTAAAATCTTCTTTAGAAATGTTTTGTTTACAATTTTTTTCGCTCTTTAGTCTTGAAAACATTCCTTAATTCCTTATTACAGATAATATAGAATCTTGCAATATATTTTTCCTCAAGTCACTACCCCATGGTGCCTCTAAAAATATAAATTTAATGAAAATTAATCGATTAACTGATAATTAGCATCGTATTGACGTCTGGAACACATAACTGTAAAAATTTTCTGAACTCTAGTACTTTAAGAGAGAAGTAAGTGGATAAACCATTAAAATATTCCATCTTTATAGACATGAATAAGCCAAGTTAAACGAAAGCGGACAACAACTGAATTTCCTTTGAAATGCACTGGATTGTTTTCTGCCGGGTATGTTGAAGATTTTTAGAAATGATCGACCTATAAACTTAATTCTTAATAATTTTGTGTTTTAATTATTCAAAGTTAATATTAGTATTTCATTTATTTAAAAAGTAGGAAGTCTTTATAAAGTCATATTCTGTTTTATGAATATTACCGTCTCCTGTGCATTTAAATACTTCTAATCTAAATCTGTATTTAAATTAAAATGCTCCTAATTCAAGGATAACTTTTCCATGCATGGTTTCGCAGTATATAAACGTTTTAAACTATTTTTAACTACTTTTTCTATTAACTTTTCTTTCAAAAATAAATTCTACTGAAATAGGAAAATCATTGAAATGAAAATTTATTTACAATTTGCTCTTTTAGAAATTAATATGTGGGTACTTTCAAAAATGTATTCACATGGAAGGAAAGTCTGGTCCATAACAGATGTTAGTTTTTTGTCTAATAGCTCCAAGTTATTATTCAACATTTTACGACATTGTTCAATATTCGCAGTTCTATAGAGCCTCTTGTTCTATTTGGGTTTTAAATATATGACTGTGTAGTTTATAAAATTATTGTCATGAAAGCAAAGCCTGGTCTATAACAGATTTCGTCTCTTTAGAGATGTATGTCTGTGAACTTTCTAAATTAAATTCCCATGGAAACAAAGTCTGGTCATAGCATATCTGGAATCATTATAAAAGAATGTATGTGTACTTTCTAATATAAAATCGTATGGAGTCAAAGTCAAGTCCATAACATATTTTTCTAGTCCATCTTTCCCTAGTAATGCACAGATATTGCACATTTTAAGATATTGTTCAATATTCGTAATATTTTAGAGTATCTTCTGCTTCCTTGTTTATAAATATATGCCAGTGTAATTTCTAAAATAAATTCACATGTTACCCAAGTCCTCTCTATAACAGATCTCGACCTTTTATAAAATGTATTTGGTCCGTAAATATCTCGGCTCTCTATGTGGTTGCACAAAGATATTGTTCAGTATTTTACAACTTTGCTCAATATTCGCACTATTGTAGCGTAGCTTGTGCTAAAAAATGAATATCTATGTACCTTTAAAAATAAAATCACAGAGAAACAAAGTTTTGTCTAAAATTGATTGTAGCTCTTTATAAGTTTGTGTATGTATGTTTGTATAGATTCTAAAATAAATTCACATGGAAACAAAATCTGGTCCATAACATAATGCTATGCAAATAAATAAATTTAATAGGAACCTTTGTCAAACTCAGTTACTTTCCAGTTCAGATTCGAGTTACATGAGGGAAAAAAAAAAAAGAAACATTTTTATGGTGAAAACTGCTGGAGATGAAAACTATACAACAATGCTAATAAAAAACACACTAAAATTGAATACATCTTTGAAATGATACATGTATAATACTTTTAATTTGATTTTGATTATATCAAAAGAAAAAGAAACGTTAATTTCATTCCTATGTACAAGAAATTATCGGCATTTCATGTTTAATTTTTGGTGACAATTGTGTAGAAGCTTGACTAGCGGTACCCATCCTGTTGCAAAACGTTGTAGCATTTTGGTTAATATTGCTGTGCCATGGAACACATTGGTATGGTTACAGTGCAGCACCGGTTACAGTCAGTGGCGTAGCAAGGGCAAGCGGCGCTCGGGTAACAGTATTTTTTCACCCTACCTTTCAATATTTTACATAACAAATAGAAATAAGAGATTTTCTATTATCTTGTTCTCATGGAGCCTTCTTCTGGCACCAAGGGCTTCTATTTCCCTTTGCCCTTCCCCATTGCTACGCCACTGGTTACAGTAATTGAACAATAAATAATCTATACACACAAAACACAATTTTGTACAAACAAATAGTACAATAGAAAGGTATACAGCATATCTTACAACGAATCAATAATTTCGCATAACCTCCATGTCATGTTTGAAAATATTCTTTGCGAGATTTAGTGCAGAGTCATCGATTGAGAAAGACATCTTATTAGCTGAAACATAAAATTTGTTATCAGTGTGTAAATAAAGAATGTTTCTGACGTTCGAATTCTTGTATGTACAAGCATGTAAATAAAGGTAAATATAATTTCATTTATTAAAGACGTCACAGATTCACTAACCTTATATTATATTAATGTATTTCATGAATTGGTAGATTGAATCTAAATTTCGCGAATATAATTAAACTGATTTTTTTTTTGGCTACATGAAGTTTAGATAACACATTTTGACGAAAAAGATGAGGAAATCTTCATTAATAATTTTCCTTAACAAATGAACCTTCCAGACAAAACATTGAAAAAATTTAAAAAATCTTTTCATAAGCTTTTTAAATAACTAACTTTTCACCAAATTTAAATAATTAATTATTATTAATAGATAATTGAAATTTTCTATTATCCATGATTAAATTATTTTCAAAATTAATTAATACTCATGAAATTTTAAATAATTAATAATGAGAATATAAATGAAACCAATTTTTAATAAATTCTTACAAATAAATTCTAAATAATGCAATATGAAATTTTGTTAAAAAATATTTTGAATTTTAACTAATTAAATAAAAAAAAATATTTTTGAACTTATTTTATTAACTTAGGTTTCAATTTAGAAATGAGTTAACTAACTTCGATTGTTTTCTCTTTAAAATTTAAAATTATTGTAAAATAAATTGATATTTTCCTGAAAATATTGTGAAAAATGCTTTTAAAAATTGTTTTGATTACTTCAAAGAGAAAACTCAGCAATTCAAATTATTTATCAAAACAATATAAAAATCACAATTTTGTATTCTACAAATATATAAATTGTTTCAAATAAATGAATTTTTAAATATATTACCAATAAAAATAAATTAAATATATCCATATGACTAGAAACAATTATTCAATACTTTTGTTTCATTTCCTCTTTGTTTCCTGTGAAATATTTTTATGATAATAATTAATTATATCTGTGTACTGTTAACATTCTTTTGTAATCTTTGGTCGATAGAAATTATTTGATAAATTTTGTTGCATCCATTCATTAACAAAGTTAGAGGGCTCAGATTCAGTAGTTATTGGTTATATTTTTAGCTCATAATGAAAATTAACTCATAACAGCAATGATTATACATCCAAAAAAGTTTTTAAGACAAATGAAAATAGTAATATTTTATGCTGTACCACAAACATAGCTTACAATGATATATAGTATGATATAAGATTTTCTTTCAGATAATTATTTAGCAAAGATTTTTATAAATATTTTCTGATCCAAAAAATAATTCTACCTATTTTATTATTTATTTTTATTTATCTTGTTATTTAGTATTAGAGAAAAGATTATTAAGTTAAACATTACTTTTATTCATCAATAAAATAAAAGTTTCAATCTCACATTTATTTAAATTCCTTTTTAAGATGTAACAACAAAATATATACAATTATTACTTATAAATTATTTTAATTTAGCATAAATTAAATACCAAAGCTTAATTTTAATTTAGAATAATAAAGATCTAACATTTAGATATTTTTTTAATAACTGTGCTGCAAACTATATGCATATAATTAATAAATTTAAATTGATTTAGCTTAATAATATGTAGATTTTGATTTTTTATTTAATTTCTTTGAAAAAATGCAGGTGAGCATACTTTTTAGTTAGACAAACATCACTCTTAATGAAGTATTTTCGAATTAAGATCTTAAATTCATTATTTCATAAATAACACTTTAATATATCTGGGCATAAAATTTCGTAAAATTAATATGATCTTTCCTTTAAGTAACATTCAAATAAATAGAATTTACAAAATGTAAGCACTTAATCAACGTAATGATAAATTTGTAATCAGATGCATCTATAATAACAAATTTTATATGTATACATGAGATTTATATTATGGAAATTTAGAAATTAAACGAAGTGAATTAACTTATTCGTTACTAATTAAATTGCCTGACCAGTAATTTTATAACAAACTTCGAAAATCTTATGGAAAACTACTGAAAAAAAACTTCCAACATTTTATGGATAATTATTGAAAAGAAACTTCTAGAATATCATAGATAACAATCGAAAAAGAATCTTCGGTATTTTAAAGAAAACTATCCAAAAAGAAACTTCCTGAATTGTGAGCCCTCGTTACACATTCATTCCCAAAACAAGCAGTTACTCATGACAAAACTTATGTATCACTACTAACATCAGCAAAGCTTTACAAAACATCGAAGTTTCAAAATGAAAACACATAAGTATCCTTCTTGACTAGCAGCAAAATGGAGCACAAAACACACCAACACTTGAACAGTAACAGTAAAATTGATAGTTAATCCATGTCATTTATAATTTTTCACAGCCGTTTTTTACACACAAATGCTCTTTTCAAGAGTCCTAGAACACTTTCTTCAATGTCTGTATGTCCAAAGCTTAGAAAAGTTTGTGAAAGTTCTTTGATTTTTTTCATGCTGGATTATTTTTTGGAACACATGTTTCTGATTTGTTCTCTTTGAATGTGGGCTTCACACCATTCAATAACCTGTGGTTTGAAGGATTTTTACGAATTCTTTTGAAAGGCACTGTTTTTTTTTTTTTTTACCAAAAAAAACACTTTTTTCAAATTACTACGGATTTCTTTTTAATGATATACATTCAATTTGATTATTATTCAAAAATAAAATTCAAAGGAAAAATATTAAAACCTTTGCCATCATAATTGAGAAGTGAATACAATTCTATAGAAAACGAATATTGTGCTTTGCTAAAATTTGTAAAAAAAAAATCCGCTAAAGTAATTCCTAATGAACAATAAGTTCTTGGGGTATGTAAAATTTTAAACTTTTTTTCAACAAACAAATGCTGACAAATTATTACATCAACTCTATTTAGTTATTCTGCTATTTTTTAAAGAATATGTTGCAATATGCAGAACATGTTGTTTTTAAAATAAAGGATGTTTGCATAAAAACGCTTATTTAGTACAACTAAATATTCATTAAAATTACCTAAAATGATGATTTTACATCATTAATTCATTTATAAAGATTAACAAATTTAAAATATTTTAAAAGCTTACACTGTAAAATAATTTACATAATTTCTATTAATATTTGAAAATAATTTTTTAACCAAGTCAAGATATTCAGTCTTCAAGTTCTAAGACCTCAAGAAAATAATAAAAAAAAAACATGTGCCTTTATTAAATCTTTCAAACCACAGACTCTTGACTTCAGCGTCAGTTCCGCCTCGAAATGCGAGTACGTTGTTACCGCCACCTGGCGGCATGGTCTTTGGTATGGACAAAGCAAAGTTGCTAATGGCAATGTCAATTTTTGGCTTCTGTTTTTGGTCCTTCGGCGACAATTGTCCTTGCTGGAGGACTTTGCTTGCCAACAGGGGGTGTGGATGAGGGTGAGGCGTGGTTGCTGGTGGAGGTTCCACAGGCTCTGTGATGGTTTTCCCAGTCTTTGTGTTGGCAGAAAGAGCCACAGTAACGAGCAATATTGCACCCGGAGCATGTTTCGTTAGCTTTTCTCCCACAGTTCCAGCAACTCTAAAAAAAAGTATCAGTCTAGAATCAGATACTATAAGGATTACTAATATAATAACTTAGATCTGTCTCTCGGTGACGCTCTGACGTCACCAACAATAAAACTCGTGCCATAGCACTGCGAAACGTTAAACAGCATTATTTCATTGTTAGAGAAACTAAATTTCAGTAATTTTAAATTTAAAAGTGTAATTGCCGTTCTAATTTGAAATTTAATAGCTCTAAAATAGTGAAATAATATTTTTTATCGGTTGATATAAAATTTATCTCGCTATGATCAATAGTTCCCAAGAAATTTTAAATTATATTAATCATATATTTCAAATTAATTTCAGTTTTTCAATTGAAAGTAGTAAATTACGTCAGGGGTATATCATGCGCGTGATATAGTTTGGACGCCACGATGCATCTCATTATTTATTGCAATCGTGATGATATAATTTGATAATATTTGATGATATAATTTGATAATTGACAAGCAGAGAAGTGCTTTGTTTTGAAACTAGATTTTCTATCTATCTAGATTTTCTAGATTTTTTTAGACCAAGAGGTTTCTTGAATAAAGAAATATGTAAATAATAAAAAATATTTCCTGTCATAAAATATATGTTTATTTTATTTGTTTTCAATGAATGTTAAACATTTCTCTCGCATGTATATCTATTTAAACATGTCCAATTTGACGAGAAATCTCTCGAATGAAGAGGCAATTTGCACCCGTCATACCATGACGGGTGATTTTCTAGTTGTTTAGAAAGTTTTTAAATTGAAGAATTTTTAATTAAAAGAATTTTTCAGCTATATCATGTACACAAATGGGCTAAAAAAAACTTCACTCCAAAATTTTAAATAGCATGTTATTAATACATGATAATAATACATAATAATAATATACATGCTTTTCATAGCATGAGGTATTTAATATAGAAAGATGATAAAAATAAAAAAATTGAAACACCATTTTATTAGTGTATCAAAAATCAGAAAATAATTTTTATGAGAAATATGAAGGTCAAAATAAAATCGGCATAGCGTTCAGGTGCGGTTTGCAATGTTAGATAAAGAAATTAAATCACAATGAATACCATAACAAAGAAAATTCTTAAACAGTCATTAAAAATTGATTACGAATGTGATTAAAATTCCAATGTAATTAAGAGTAATCTTTCAAAAACTTTATTATTATTTTATACTCCAAAAGTGGTAGCGTAAAACACAAGCTCTGATACTGAAAGGAATATATAAGATGAGTATTCATGAAGCAACATCTAGTAAAAGTCTTTTTACTTTTTTCAACCCTCCAAGCAGACGAACGTTTTTCATGTCCCATTCTAAAGCACATAATTCATATTTATTTGTATTTTCTTTTATTGAGATTCGATAGTTAAAATATTCTTAAGACTTTAAATATTCGATAATATTCCAAAAATTATGGCGTTTCAAGGTTAATTTCTAGCTTGAAGTTGATCTATTAAAATAATTGGTTACTTGGAAGGTCAACATTATATATAGAGCAATCGTTTCTTGGAGCAATTCTGGCTTGCAATAATGTCACACACGGATAGAAACATCTTTAAGGAGAGTATGCTGTTTATAAATTATATAACATAAAATGATTCTTAAAATAAAATTATAACCACTTGTAAATGTTCCTAACAGGCCCAAAATTGGAAATTATCAAGAATTATGCTAGCTTATGTGGTTAAAAGGCGCTTTTCTTACCTCGGTTGATTCATCCTGATGGTTGATGGCAGCCATGGTTTCCTCAGCCGCCTGCCTCCGGGCATCGGAGAGCATGCGTTCCATTTTTGCCCTTTCAGCTGCCAGCAGCTCACTGGCCTTGGTCTCTGCAGCTGAAACGGCCTTCTGAAGTTCGGCGACTGCTTGCCGCTTCACTTCATGCACGGCCTCCTCCGGCAGGGGGAGAAGAGGAGGTTGTCGAGCACCCACAAGTCCTTCCGGTACTATAAAAGAAAGACAGAGACGTCTGGTATTCAGAAAGAAGTGGGTACTACAGTACATCATAATTTACCGTAATATTATATATAGAAATATAACCAAAATGAAAATTATAATAAGATTATATTTTTTAAAGTGAGTATCTAGAAGATAAACAACCGTGAGAAACAGGTGACGCTTTTGCCAAAATAATAATTTATCACACTTACAAGATTTATATGTAAAATTAAAAGTGAAAAATTTATAAATAGTTTGTGCGCAATAGAAATCCAGACTACTGAATTGATTTTCTTCAGATTTTGCTTACAAATACAAGAAAACGCAAGGAAGGTTTTAGTGAAGATTTTCCATGACAATTAAATAAATAGTTGATTTTTTGTTACATAAAAATTATATTTTCATATATGGGGAAGGTTGTTTTGTCTTAAGAGCTGCTATTCTTATGAAATGAAAATATTATCTATTTAAGTCACTCAGAAGCCAAAGCAGATGAGTCCATTTTTTGATGTCTTCTGGTCTTTTTAAATTGTGATTGAATTAATAACATTATTTTTAGTTATTAAAAGATTCACTTGTTGCTTCATTAGAAGACTTTACATACTTTCACTACTAAAATTAATAAAACAAAAATTTAAAAAATTATTGAATTAAAAAACAAGAATTTTCTCAATTTTTTTTTCTGGACTTATCCTTACTGGCTTCTGAAAGACTCATTTTTTAAATCACCTTACGTATTTTCATATGGATTGCCACTCGAAATGGTTAATTAAATTTTGTATCATTCTTTAAAAATAATTTATAAACTACATAAAAAACAGCATTTTGTAGTTTTTATAAATCGTTTGGTACAGCCTGCCATTTTAATTTGGTATTAAAAATTGTGTAGTGCAACTGATATTCTTGCTTTAATTATAGATAAAGCAAAAAATAAGAGTATTTCCGCAACTAATAATGAATATTTCTGATTTTTTTCACATCCTTTTTAAAAATGAGACCACATATTCATACCATACTTCTAAAAAAA
>BGPR01000426.1:311231-342085 GCA_013235015.1 Araneus ventricosus | reverse complement strand
TATGGTTGGGAAGAGAGATTTACAGGAATACGTATTGGATGGAAGTCGATGACACCCAACCTTGGCGACAAAATACAGGATCCAGAAAATACAGGAATTGTCTTGCTATCTCTATCAGTATCGAAGTTATGGTCAAATTCCACTATAAACGCAGATTCCTTACATTGAATGAGCTAGCAAAGCTACTAGGTTCCGTCTCCCGCTGCTAGCGAAGCCGTAGGAAGTTTTTTAAAGTTAAAAAATTTGCCATGTATCCACTTTAGATGCCGCAGATATCGCGAACCCAACTTTCCCTGCTTCATGTGAGTATTTAAAAAACGCAGATTCCTTACATTGAATGAGCTAGCGAAGGTACTAGTTTCCTGCTCCTGCTGCTAGCGAAGCCGAATGATGGTTTTTAAAATTTAAAGAATTTGCCCTGTGCCCATTTCAGATGCCGCAAGCATCGAGAGTACAATTTTTCCTGCATCATTTGAGTAATTAAAAAAACACAGATTCCTCACATTCAATGAGCTAGCGAAGCTACTAGGTTCCGGCTCCCGCTACTAGCGAAGTCGTAGGATGTTCCTTAAAAATAAAAAATAAATTGTCCTGTGCCTACTTCAGATACTGAAAACACGAATAAACAATTTAACTAAGAAGCGTGCTCAATCATGTCGGTTATTTCAGACTTGAACGATATCTGGACCGTTATTCTATAGAATAACTAGTTAAAGTGTAAAACAAAAGTTTATTTTACACTTTAACAGACTTGATCAGTTATTGTATAGAATAACTAGGTATTCTATATAATAACGCTTTTCATACTTTAACAGTAACATATACACATTTTAAATAACTATAACATAAGCAATTAAAATCATACATTGCAGTTTCATCATCACTCAATTAATTTATATAAATGTAGAATTTAATCCGTTTTAAGGAGTGTTTAATTGTTGACCGTTATAGTTCAGACATTGCTGCTAAAACCGGCCCATGAGATTGCAAACGGTGCTAAGCATGTCAATTGACATTTGGGAACATCCTCTTTCAATGGATATTCTCAACTGGTTAATTGTAGCTGGTACTGAGCTACTGACATTTGTTTCTTGCATTTCCACAAAAAGAAATCCGTCGGGATGAGATCCTGTAAGTGTGAGCTGGGAGGGAGTGTAATGATGGTCAATGTTACCGCTTCGTCCTAACCATCTATTCATCAGGTTTCCTCAAGATAGGATTTCAAAACGCGAAAGAAATGCCGAGTTGCACAATTCTGCTGCAGGTATAGTTCCAAGTATCACTGGAATTTGTGGTATAACGCGTTTATGTTGCAAGTTCAGATGAACATCACCAGTCGCGGTATTCTCAATGAAGAAAGGTTCTATTAAATCACGCGCAGACCCTAAAATGTTCATAGCTCAAAAGTTCACGTAGCGCTTCACTCATCAAACTGAAGCGTATCAGTTGTTGAATAGCAGTAATTATGACGACTGGGAAAGCCATTTTTTTTGAAAAAGTGTCATTTTAATGTAACTAATTGTAATTGTAAAAAATATGGAAAAATAATGAAATAGAATCATGAAATTTCCAATAGATGACAAGATTCTACAAGTATTAAATAATTTGTGTTATGAAACTATTATGTGTGATATTAATTGCTTATATAATTGTTAAGCGAAGAGTGTGTACATTTTTGGAACACTGTGTAAAAGCCTAATTTCCATGTGTCTAATCTGTAACATTTTGGAGATAGTCATATATTTTTAACATTTCGATTTGAAATTGGTTCGAAATTTATATTCGTTTTTATCGAAGCAAAAAAATTAAGTTCTTATAGAAGCACACAAGGAGAAAGCATATTTGTGCAGGTAGAATTAGATTAGTTTGGATTGTCTTCAAATGTTGAATGAGGAATTTTAAATCCTATGAAATGCTCAAGTCTTTTACTTTAATTTATTTATAGTTCAGTATGTTGCTATTCAGTTTCTTTTATAGTAACAAATGGATCTGTAAAACTCTCTTCCCCACATGGAAATGCCACTGACAGGAAAATTACTGAAAGTTTCTTTTCTGAAGCCAAAAATCGACGTTTTCATACCTTTCACTTAGAGTGACTTAAAATTCGCTTCTGAGTTATTTCACACAATTTGTAGACAAAGTTATTACAGCATTTTATATAAATCGCAATTCGAAATAGTCAGTAAATAATTTAGTATCAAATTTATATTCTATTATATGCGAATTTACTTTTTCTGTAAATTGTTTATCTCAAAACTGAATGAATAAAAATTTAAAAAAATAATTTCCCCTTGTTAGATAGTTAAGATTTCCAAATAAAAGAGAGCATAAAGAAAACTGCATTTTTAAAGAGAAATAGGTGTGTATTTAGTTCCAGTTCTTCTAATGTCAAAGGAAAATAATTAAATGATCCAAAACTATACATGATAAAAACGCTATATTGTTACAAAAATCTTCCTGTGTGTGTGCGTTGAAAACAGTCCAACAAGCAGGTAACGGAGAATAACACTTCATTCTCGAATATTCCGGAAAACACGAAGCACAGGTAACAGGAAAAACAGCACTTGCGCAGATTAGCAACGCAAACTGACAGCAATTCACTAATAAGAACAGCAACTGCACTTTCAATACCGCTCAGCGTCTGACAGCTTACTAGCTCGCACAGCGGATAAAACTCTAAAGAGAGATTCCAAAAACGTTCACACTCTAAAGGCGATCCCAGTTGATCAACACGTTCAAAGTCGATCAACACGCTCACAGCGAACAAAACTCCAAAGAGATTCTTTTAACTCCGAAGACGTTCAAAGACGATTCAGCACACACTATTTATTCTGTGATCCGAGCATGGTCCTTTTATAATCTCCCCGAAAGCCGTGACGTCACATGGAATCGTCTCGATAAATCCAGATCTCGTCCCCTAATAGAGATATCAAGAAAATTCCAGTACTTTTGAGATCACACATTTCGTCGCCAAAGTCGGGGTTAATGGCTTCATTCTTCAGGTATTCCCATACATACCCCTGTAGAAATCTCTTCCCAACCATAAGACTAACATTGCTGGGAAGCAACATTCCATGTTCGTAACAATATTTTCTAATATAATAGTGCAGAAGTGGGGAAAAAAATTAATACTCACGATTCGGGTGGTGTCCGCCTTTTGACGCTTTCTTTGACATCCGTCTGGAATATCTCGAAAGGTTCACCGCTGGCGTGAGAACCGGACTCTATGATGAGCTGTTCGTGCTGTCGGATGTACTGCTGGGGGGTTTGCTTAGCTAAGCGAGCGAAATGAAGCAACTCAGCGTGAAGGAGGGGCAAGTTGGCCTATTCGAAAGGATTATTAATTTAAGATTCAATGAAAACTGTGAGGTGCACAAAAATCATATAAGGCTTTTTTGAAGAATATGGTAAGTATGGATATTTAAGATGTAAAAAATTTGCTAAAAGCAACTGCAAGAATGGAAATTGAGGGAAAATTTACATTGATGTGTAGATGATATTTTTGACGGTAACTAGATTTTATTCGCCAGAAAGCGCTTATTTTTACCTAAGCTGAGGTATTAAAACGAATTTTAAATGATTAAAGTTTTTACCAGCTTTTTATTAAAGTTTCAAAGCGCATTTTAAGAATGAAATCATGTACTTTTTTTTCGTCCTTGAATCAGAATAATGAAGAAGTTAAGAAATAGCGAGATACTACGTTAAGTTTCTAAGTTACGGAAATTCTGATTTCATTTTGATTTTGCAAAATCAAAAAATGACCAAATGAATTTGCATAAAGCTCTTGTTAAGAAAACTATTGATTTTTATTTCTTGGTGTTGTCTATGTAAGCTAATTAAAAGCAAAAATAACACTTCATCTGAATTTATAAATAATATTCTTTCTCTCAAACCAATGATTAAAATATACTTCGAAAGAATAAAAAATCGCTTTCCTAATCGTATTTAAGAAATATTAGACTGATGATAGCAAAAATGAATCGAATTCATATTTTACGTCACATCTTTAAGTTAGAATAAAAAATTCTACTAGAATTTTCACTTCATTGCTTCCACAATAGTTCAATATTCAATGAATAAAATGTCTTTCCTTTGTTCAAAATTTATGTTAATTTGTTATTTCTTATCACATTTATATCGTAAATATACCAGAAATTGAACAAATACTATTCACAGAATAAATTACATCATATATATCATACATAGACAAAACTTATAAAATACATAATATCGTCAAATCTAGTATTGTAATTAAATACTGTTAAATAGTTTCATGTGTGTTAATAAAAATGCGATGGAATCTTACTTTCAAGAAAGGTATGACGAAAGGCCTTAAAGGATAATTCGTCAAGTCTTGGACTTTTTGGTGAAATTCTTCGATGGGTAAAGATGAGCTCTGCAGGGAAGAAAATAAATCTAATCAATGCTGTTGTATATAAATCTTCATAATTTTGTTGAAAGAAGTACTTAAATCTATCAATACGAGAACGTCCCAAACGTCCCTTCAAGGAAAAGACGGCGGTCGTCCGAATATCACTGTAAAATTTCCACCTCCTTTCATTAAGTGTGATTCATTTCACACCCGCGGCGCGTGCTTTCTTCGTTAGAATGGCCCACCCAGATGGGTTTGAGTATATGAGAGGATTTTCTTAGAATTCGGGCAGTGCCAGCTATCATTGTGGTTTTTGAGAGGGGGAGGTTAATTTCCTTTACTTTTGAAAGAGAAACTCAGGCGTTCCCGTATTTTGAGGTCATTCTATTCCAATGGTCTTAGGAATCAGAAGGCTAAGAGAAGCACTGGTGTAAAGCATTTTTTATATAACTGATTTATGTTGAAACAGTATAGAGCCTTTTTTCATAATTATTTAAAAGATACACGATGGAAAATTAATAAATATATTTTATGAGCAGTAAAAATATCAGCATGAATCTTTAACACAGTGCTTGATTTACTATGGGCAAGATTATATTTAATTGTTATTGTTTCTGAAGAAAATAAGCACTAGATCTTTATTCTGATATTAATTATCAGTGCAACACAAAATATTTCAATTGTATTACCTGTGTGAAAACACTGATATGCAGCACAAAAATACTTTTTATAATACAGAATATTTTGGCCCATCACCTGTTTATAGACACTTGGGTGTAACACAGAAATGATTCACTTATAATCCAGCTGACCACTTGGCAACAATTTAAATCTTTAGTCAGACAACTGAAATTTGCGGTACGAGTGGAAATCTACAATGGTGTAACATGAAGCCAATGATGTAATCTGAATACGACATTAATATTTTAAATTTAATTAACATGTATGTATATGGAGCTAATGTACCAAATACAAAACCTCCTCCGATCTGGCAGAAGTAGCACGGAATTTTGTAGCCCACTCAGCACAAATGCAGTCAACTCTTTCTCCGGTACCACTGAAGTGTTCGTGTAGGTCTGAGTTTTCACCGCCACTCCATAACAAATAAAACAATTATATTTGTTATTAATTTAATTAACATGTCGTTGTTATATAAAAATGTCGTATATCAAAAACCACACAAAGAGAAACATACGAAATTTTGATAAAATAGCTGGAACCACTAACGACATATGGTATTTGTGATAACATACAAGAACATATCACATACAAAAATTTGAAAACAGGTGTATCTAACCTAAAAAGTGTTTTGCATCAATAAAATATTTCGGTAAATTTGACATGCGACATTTTAATATAACACTAACGATATTTGAAGATTATTGAATTATTAGGTGTGTAGATCGATGGAGCTGATATCTATACTCTGGGTAATAAAAATAGATATTTAAAATGCTTGGTTTCATGAATTTTTTTCTATAGTTTTAAAACACTAAAAAATAGCAAATGAGCCGCAAGTAAGCCATTGTAGTCATAGTCATCACGTCATAGTAAAAGCCGTTGTAGCTATCTTTATACTGTCAATTACAATTATCTTCGACAGTATTTCGATACGATCTTTGACAGAATTGACGATATTTCTACTCAATATTGTGAGTAATTGCTCTTATAATTGCTGTTTTTACTTACGACGAGTCCCAAAATGAGGGTGTGCATCCTTTCTCCCGTGTCCGGAGAGATATCTGCCCCAAACTGCTGCAGCGTCGTGAGGAACCTCTTGAGCTTGCTGAGGGGCCTCACGTTCAGGCCGAGGCCCAGGTCTTGGGGCCCGTTCACTGAGGAGGGAGTCGGGGCCACGGACGAGGAGGTGGTGCCCGGAGGGGAAGGGGTGCGTCCTGCTGGGGTAGTGGAGTGCGGGGAATGAGACCCGTTCATACCTGAAGATGGAAACCAGAGGAATCACAAATAAGCATCACAAGAATAATAATTGCAAACAAAGTGTTTCAAAAATATTAACAAATAATGCTATAGGTAATACGTCAATATTGTTACAAAGTTATAAAGTTGTTTCCCTGAGATGCTAATCTTGGCGACAAACTTGGCGATAAATTTGGCGACCTTGGCGACAAAAGGAATTTTCTAGAAAGACCTCGAACTGTCAACCTATTTCTTTAAATTCTCATGAACTTTCTGAAGATTACGTCACTTCCTACGTAATGAAGTCACTTCCTATTGAAAAAGTATAAAAGCAAGCTCTCAAGTCAAGAAGAGTTAGTTGGATTTTGATCTGCAAGCAAGCTGGTGAGCTAATAGGAAACCTTTGAGCGCTGTGTTGAGATTTAATGGTAATCTCTGTTATGAATTTTTACAAGTGCTGTTTTAATACATGTGTTACCTTTCTTTGCTTAGAATACCTGTAAAATAAAGAGCTTTATTTTTTTAAATCCTGCTTATTGGACTACATTCACGTACACCCACAAGACGATTTTGTCACAATATAATTGCATTCTATAAATAAATATTACATAAAAGTTTCGGTATTAAACTTCAGGCATAAATATCAAATTTTTACTCATTCATGCTGCACAATTTCAGATGATAATTTTCGAAATTAGCTTCCACTGGAATGGCGCAGAAGCTTATAAACAGGGGCGCAGGCCCAGGTTTCGTCCTCGACATTTGATTACGGTTCAAAAGTGATGACTATTCCAAAACAGACCTTGAGTAATTTCGAGAACGTTGAGCTATCTAGCTAAACACCAGAAATAAATTTACGAAAAGAAGTTATAATTAAATTACTGGTTGAAATGTGAACGTTTTGGTACCTACATCATCCATTTAAAAAATGAAAAATAAAAAGCACTTAACAACTTTTGGTACGAATCTTACAACATAAATATTAAATAAAAAATTGCTACGCATTTTAAAAAGTGATAGTACAATAATTTTGGCAATTTTGTATTAATTGTTATAAATACAATTGTTCTTAAGATGTTATAAAATAGAATTAAAGCAATGTCTAATAGAATTAAGCCATTTGATTCATATATGTTTTTTTCTATAACATAATACAATTATTTTTCATGAAAAATCAAACTCTCTTCCAGACTGAATGCCAAGTGCACAAAGATAGCCAGTTAAACTTCACGTATTTCAAATGTGACATGAGTTATTTATATAAGCCTGTTTCTACTCTTTTCCAGAACTGGCACCGAAAACTTACGTATTTTATGTGGAAAACTGAATAATCTGAAGTTACTTGATAATAAAAATGATAAATAAAATATCTGTGAAAATATTCGTCTACAAATTATTCCTAAAAAACTTAGAAAATGCAAATAAAAACAGATCAAACAGATCAAATTTCTAAAAAAAATTAATACTGACAGAATTCTGTTATTTATTCCCTTTGTTTTAATTCTAATAACGTATAACCTTGTTAGAACCTTCAAAGAAATAATTGAATTGGTGTATCATTTTTGTTATAAAATTTAAGTTAAGATCTGTATATAGTTTTAGTTAAGAAATAAATTCATCACAACTTCGAGACATACAGATATTTTTCATACTTAAAACAATTATATTTGTTTCCCCCTCCCAGAAAATGTAAATGTTCTATTGGATTAATTCCATTTTCTTTTTAAAGAAGAACAACTGCGTTTCTCTCGAGTCTAATGCAGAAACGCATTTGCTTAAAAAAAGACCACAAACGTATAAACGGCTGCAAGTTTTGAAGAGTCACAGAGGTTTTGTTGCGTGACAATAAAACATTGATTCCATGTTTGAAGAAAAATGATGTATATCTGCTGCGCTGAAAGCAAGCTGGATTGAAATAATAATAATAAAAAAGTACTTTTTCTAAAAATATAAGCAAAAACGCGCCAAATGTAGCCAATGGAACAACTCCATTAGGCCATCTGCAAAAGTGCACACGAATTTTGTCGCTTTTTATTATTCCCTTATTTGTTTTTATGCTGCTTTTTCGTTTGCATTGAGCGGAAATATGAATTAATATTTCACTGATATAAGCAGGTGGGTAAAATTTAATGGGAAGCAAGACTCGAATTTGTGTTGTTTTATTTCTTGAAAGAATTCGAAATGTTCTCTGTAGGATATTTTTTTGTTAGGATTTTGGTGGGGGGGGGGGGCAGAATACGCCCTTTGTTCATAGGAAGTGTTACATTTTTTTAAAATTTTAACGTTATCCTGAAATTCAAAATTCTCGTTTTAAATAAATAAATTCTTTATTGAGCAGAAATCAGATAATAATCCCACGAGAAATAACTATTTCGAAATAATGGTTTCTAATTTTTTTTCAGTTTGCAATGCAGATAAAAAGTTTGGAATTATTGTGCACGTTTCTTTTATGTCTTATTATAATGCAAAAACGGTTGTAACCTAAAAATTCTCTTATGTGGTTAATAAATAGTTATAAAAATAAATTTAATCAGTCTATGAAAAAATAAAATAAATATATCATTCAAACATATTTTATATTTTTTTGCCCCAAAAATTAACTCGAAAGATTAACACGAATGATGTTAATGAAATTTTTCAAATATAAAATATGTTACCTATTAGAGTCAATCCTTACATTTGATACGCAATACTTTTAATATTGCAGTTACTTCCAAGTAATGCTTTATACATTAGAACGCTTGCCGTTTTTTTAACATAGTTTCTATCTATGCAACTGAAATTTTGATTTTAATTGCAGAATTGAACATTTAATACTTATAATTTCGTATGAATGTTCGCATTTTGTAATTTTCTGCTAAATTCCTTATTCTATGATTTTTTAAAAATTAAATATGATTTTTGCATCAGATATCTAATAAAATAATGTAGCTTTCAAAACAACAAATAATAACTCATGTAACAACATAGCTTACAAAGGTTTTATTGCACATTTTTTCCATATCTATCAGAATTCGTTTATTTACAATGAAACTTTTAATTGGAACGGAATAACTTTATTAAACAAGGTTAAGAATATTTCATAGTATAAAATTTCAAGCATAGTCTTTCTTTTGGCGACTTATTAATCTCTTTCTCAAATATTTTCTCTGTCGACTACTTTTTAACTCATTTCTTGCTGCATAAACTGTAACACATTTACACAGTTTATGCACCGACAAAATTTTTCATAAAAAACTACTAAACAATTCCTCAACCCATGCATCCATGCTTAATTTTCCCTCATTTTTAAAACCATCTAAAACACCAAGCACTATTTTCGCCCTGAACGAGGCAACGGTTTTAACTTGGCGTTCACTGACCAAACAGAATTCTTTTAGAATTTTCCGGCTCAAAGAGAAAAGAAAGATGAAGTGTTGAAAAAGAGATTACCTGAGCTAGATTTGTGGGAGGAGATGGGAGCAGAGCTCCTGCCGCTAGAGGGCGCCGCAAGATGTTGTTTCACTGCACTTGGTGACTCCGGCATCCTTGCGGAATCGGAAGTAATCACATCTGCTGGAAGCAAAAAATAAATTATAAATCTTTTGCTCATTCTTTCGAGTGTTGTGAGGAGTTGGATAAAAAAATATTTTATAATTGAAAATAACTTTGGAAAAATAACAGGGAATCGATATTCCACCAATAACAAAATGAAGAAAGGAACTCAATAAATCGAACTAACAAAATGTCGAATTATGAAATCATTTGTTATATTTTTAAATAAAGGACATAAAATATTTAATTTTTGAAAAATGCCATCAAAGTTGTTTAGTGAAATTTTGGTTTTGTTTTCAATTTATAAGGAGTTGAATTAATCATTAGATATTAAACGAAACATAGTAATTATAAAATGCAGACGCAGTTGCCAAATTCATTTTTAAATGAGTTTCGTTTTATAGAATACTTCTATATTACTGCAAACAGAATGTACTTATTTAAGTAAAATGAATCAATTTATTATATTTTTTATATTTCTTTTGAAATAAGTATTATTCGAAAATGTAAAAGTGCGAACGATTGCGTATTAAAATAGTTATTATCAAGGAATTTTTAATCAGTAATTAAATAATCGTCTGTTATTTGCATATTATTAGTTTAAAATTAAAATATTTGGATTAATTTATATATACATGCTGCTTATGTAAACAGTTAATAAAAGTTTCTTTAAATTAGTGGATTTTTTAAAAAATTCTAGACAATTAAGTACATTAAAACCAAATCGGTTAAATTTTTATTTATAATAATTATTATGGTATATCAATTAAAAAGTTATGGAAGCAAATCTAATATAACCTAAACGTTTTCGAATTACTTGCATGAAAAAGACATATTCCTTAATAGCTCATCGTATCCAAAACGTGAAGAGTTCCTCTCAATATTTTTAAACTTTTTAAATTACTTGCCATTATTATTCTATTAGAGAAAACCTTTGAATGAAAATAAAAATGTATAAGTTTATTTGATAAAGAACAACAAGATTTCCCGTTTGGCAGTCATAATTATAATTATAAAAATAATTGAAAAGTAACAGAAAGGCTCCATTGATATTAATACAATTGTATACTTTAAAAGGTTTAAAATACAAGTTGGAAAATATATTGATAATACTTCTTCGTTGCATTTATTATAAATTCTTATTTTATGACTGTTATATTTTAAAATTCAATGTAGTAAAAGTAATCATACTTAATTTCAAATTATTATTTTCAGTATTCAAAACACTCAAAAGCACAAAACGGCCAAAGCTACAATAGTTTGTCCTTTAAATAAATAAAACACGAAATTAGAGAATAATAACAAACGACTTTAGTGATTCATATCCGAAAACCAATACCACTTTCCATTTCAATATCGAAACTTTTTCTACCTCCGAAGGAAGGAATTTAAATTTTTTTTCATAACATTCAAAGCACACCATTTCTAGAAAACAAACGAAAAAATTATTTCTGCGCTACACCTGCAAACGATAAATTAGCAAGAGAGAGTTCATAATCCCCACCGCAACCCTTTGTATCGGGACAAACAGTCGATATCGCTCCGTGCCCCCACACATAATACCGGCTACAACCGGCAGTTCAGGTGGTCAAGTGTCCAGGCTCCCACACCTCCGGTGTTAGAATTCGTTGGTCAATTAATTGAATGGCGGACAAGTTTGCGGAAAATCGAAATTCTGGTCGATTTCTCCAATAGTTGAAGACAGTTCCTCCTAGATCCGGGTGCTTATGTCACACAGCGGTGCTCGAATAGTTTCTACCAATCAGAGTATTATTATTCATGCATATAACTGTTTATGTAAGCATCTAAATAATTTTCCTTTTTGTTATACTTCGATGTATGATCATTCTAATAAATTAAACTATTTATAGTCACACAATTATTGACAAAATTTCTTCAAAAATAATTGATTTTTCCCCTGTCTTTTAATGTTTATAAAATTCTAAATTAAACAATAAGAAAGCCAGTTTTTCTTTTATTTTAACGGTTTTTTTAACCCAAAATTGGAGAATCACTGCTGTGAAGTATTAGTAGAAACACGGAATCAATTTGACTCTTTTTCTTAAGAATCTCCCTTCCTGATTTTTCTTGGAATTGGATACCCGTATGAGAGACACGCTTGGCTGTTAACGAGATTGAAATGAAAATAAATAACAAATTTCCGAGTTCTACACTTTGTTTTTAAGTTGTCAGGTGTGTTAGTTTCCTGTGTGTAACTGCTTATATTAGACATTCTTAGGCTATTTTTAAAGACAAAATATACATTTATTAAATAATAGAAAACAAATGCATCCGTAACTTATTCATCAGAGTATATCATACTTCCGTTGCACTACTAGTTACTAGTTTTAAATTAAAATTTAAAACAAGATAACATATCGCTGTTGCCATTCCTCTGAAAACATACTCTCTCATAGCTATAAATAAATTACAGTCACGCTTTTGTCAGATATTAATAAAGATATAATTCCAGGTGTTTGATGCATCGAATTTGTTACTAAATGGTTCTTGAAGAAATCTGGATGATTTATCTGTTTAGTTTAGTTTTATTAACTTCCCATTTAGAAGCAAAAAGAGGATTATTTTTGGAAGGACTTCGTAACTTTTGATCCGAGCGATGATGAGATCTCAACTGGTACCTCGCCAAACTTCCTCACCACACCAATGGGAGGAAGTTTGATACGCGATGTGGAACCTTTGTCCCCGAAGCCGAGACCTTACTGCAAGGCCACTGCGGCCTCCGGAGGACTTCTCTGTCTTAAACAGCTTAACACAAAGGAATTCTTACAAAATGGACATATAAAGAATTTCAATTGGATGTATTTGACAGGCCTTATTTTCGGTTATTTTCTGTGGAAACCTGCAGAATAAGGAAATATTTCCAAAAGTTATGTCACATGCTCATATTTTTAAATATATATTTTAATGAGCTAGCGGAACATACTATTTTGAATTTCAGAATGCAATATAATTAACATACCATATCTACAATTACGTATTTTGTTCTGACACAGATTACATATTACTCTCTTCAGTAGCTAGGAAAATGTACGTAATCGCTCAATTCAGGGATTTTGAAATTTTTCTGCTTGCGAACTTCACTTAAGTTGAAAATTTAATGATGATTTGGAAATTATTAACATTTTGAAAATGGCTTCCAATGATAAACAATTTATTTTGAAAGCGAATTTTCTTAATAAACACTTTATTTTGAAAGCGAATTTTCTTGATAAACAATTTATTTTAAAAGCCAATTTTCTTGATAAACCCTTTATTTTGAACGCGAATTTCCTTCATGAACACCTTATTTTGAACGTGATTATTCTTGTTAAACACTGCTTGGAATATCAATTCTCATCAAGCATTTGTAAATGTAATAACGGAATGAAATGATATAAGTACGCTTTCACACAAAACAACACATTTGACTGAAACTTTATTTTCAACAATAATTTTCTCAATTAACACTGCTTGGAACATCAATTCTCTTCAAGCATTTGCGAATGTAATAACGGAATGAAATGATATAAGTACGCTTTCACACAAAACAACACATTTGACTGAAATTTTATTTTCAACATTAATTTTCTCAATTAACACTGCTTGGAACATCAATTCTCTTCAAGCATTTGCGAATGTAATATCGGACTGAATTGCTATAAGTACGTTTTCCCATAAAGAAAGTCATTTGACCGAAACCATCTGCAATGCCGGGCAACTTCTTTCCACAAAAGGCAAAAAAATTATAATAAAATTTTGATTAGGTATATTAATCTAATAAGAAATAATTGAATTTAAATGCTATACCATGCTGCCCTGTGTTAATTAGTTCGCTAATAAACGTTGTCGATTTTGGAAATAAGCTGAAAATAAATTTAAAAAATTACCTCTTTAAATATGGATTCGCTATAAAAATAAATAATAAGGTCTTTAAAAATGGGTTAAGTGAATTTTAAAATGTAATCACCGTTTTCAATGACGAATTGCTGCATTCTATAACCGCTGGTTTTTCGTATTTTAAATTTCCTTTCGACCTTTGCGTTTATTTAAATTTGAATGGAAGGTCCTTCACAACCGTATAGATATTTTCAGGAGTTTCTGCATGTACTCACCATTTATTTCATGAATGTATGCCTGTTTATCTCTTAAAATATAGGGGCATCATAAAACTCAATAACGAAATCTTTGAATTATGAGTTCGCCGGAACGATAGAAACAATACTCTTTACAGGTTCGAAGAATTTAGCCAACTTTTCCAATAACGAACTCTGAAAATAATGAAAACGCTGACACTTTCTGTTTCAAACTTTGTTTTGACGTATACTTTAATTTGAATTTGAAAAGAAAGGGTTGTACAATCATACAAACATTTATTGGGAGAGTTTCTTTATACATTTGACATTTATTTAAAGAAAATAAATCTGTTTAAACTTGATGATACGACCGTAGCTATGAGAAAATGTAATTGTCTTTGGAAAGTGAAAACCACAACAATTAAAAATTAAGGTGTCATTTAGAACATCAGCAAAGGGACGATCATAAGAAATTGAGTTTTATGTAAAAATAAATGGTATTGATTCTATATCGGTTTATGAAGAAATAAACGTTAATAATGATTGCAGAAATTAACATAAGAAACACAATGTAAATAAAAGTGTATTATAGAGCAATTCAAATTATAATGAATAAATAAAAAGTTATTTATATTTATTGAGCTAAATCTCTAGAAAAAAATAGTCTTCTTTCCGAACTATAGAAAATATTTAATGAAGAATTGAGGTAAAAATGTATCGATTTCTCCATTCAGTGTCAAAGTTCTAAATTTCAGAAAAGCTAACAAAAATCCAAGTTTTGCTTCGGCAATTACGTGTATTTGAATTTGAATAAAAGATATCATACAAAGATTTTCTAGGAGAGTATCTATATCGCATCTTTCAATGAAAACTGAAATATTTCTGTAACTCATTTAAGGATTTAGTTGCCGCAATTGGTTTACAACGAACGACATTCCTCTATGTCATAATAAATGATATGTTAAGAGATAGATAATATGTAATGCTTACTCGAATAACTGCAACAAAACTTACAATTTTAACTTATACGAGAGGAATTTGCACGAAACATTTCTAATGCGGAAGAAACAAGTCTTTATTATTTTATACGATTAAATCATTTTTTTGTTTAACAAAAGAAAATAAAAAAATTACTTTCCTTACGAATGAGCATTTAATTTTTTTTAATATAATTTAATATAAATGCGACTAATTTATTAGGAAGATAATCGGAAAAACTTAAATAAGTTATTAAGTTACTTCTCATAGTCACACCTAACAGAAATATAATGAATACATAACTATAAAGACTATTGAAAATAAACTGCTTTTACATTAAACACATTTTTCGTTAATTTTTTTAAAAAATCGAACTATTCCTCCTTCAATTTCCTCGTTCACTTCCATTTAGGAATGTCTCTTTTAACGTATGGTCAGCAACAAGTGTGCCTATGCGTTATAAAATCAAACGTCTCGATTCACAACAATAAAAATTCTCAAAAATTAACCGAAGCTAATTTTTCCATTGACTATTTTTTCACTGTTGTTTTATGAAATTATAGTTTTGATGTTTTCCGGTGATAACTTCGGAAGCTATTATCTGAATGAAATGATTATTACTCCATCTTAAATTTCAAAAAAACCATTATCTATTCAATGATGCCGAGTTGTTTAAATCTTATTTTTATAATGTTGACAAAACATCATTTCTGCTTTTAATTATAGAAACGATAACTTGTACCCTGATAAATGTATTCGTATTTTCACTGATCGGATTGGTACTTTAGTTAAAAAGTTTTGTAAATAGGGCACATTTTTCTGTTGTTTCATAGCTCTATGAGGAATGTCAAAAATGTGTTTAACCCTTTAACCGGCTGAAACGTAGAAAGTCGCTCTCTGATGACTATTCTAAAAACGGCTCCGTCGCAGAAAGTCGTTCTTCGATTATTACTCTTAAATCGGCTCCGGCGTAGAAAGTTGTTACCCTGTTTATTATTCGAAAACCGGCTCCGAAACAATTGCGTTCACCATTTAGCTACAGAGAGGCCGTTTTCAAAGCATTCAGCTGAAATATTTTTGCCGTTCAAAGGGTTAACCTCTTACCAGTGTATCCTGAACTCAGTTAGAGCATCGAATTATGGCATTTTTACACTTATAACCTAAAATTGAGTCATTCATAGACGTTATCATTCGATGCAAAAATTACGACAATCCATTAACATCCCAAGTGTCCTATGGGCTCTTAGTTGAATCAAAACGACAAAACATCCCCAAAATAGAAGAGGGCCATCAAATTAGAAAGTACAGAACGCTACACTGGTAAGGTTTTATGAAAAGCTCTTCGTCTAGTTGATGGATTAGGCTCAAAATTGTGACCTATGATTGCGAAGTATCAAATTTAATCCATCAAACTTCTTGAATTTTTGGCTTATTTCGTTCACATGAAAACAAACAGACACACAGACATAAATCCAAAAATATTTATTTCCCAAATTTAGGTAGGTTCAAAACGTCTCTATTTATTCAACAAAATTTCCACTTCGAACTGTTTGACAATTATAATATGTTTCTTATCCATGCTTCTTGTAAAAAAGTAACTTTTATTTCGTTCTTAGATAACATCTTTGATCGCAAAATAAATAATTTACATGATTATTTAAAAATAATAAATTTAAACATTCACAAAATGTAACTATGCTGAAGTGTATGAAATACAAAGCAATTCATTGTGTATTTTAAGAAACCATGGATGAATATCAAAATTTATAAATTTTCACATCTTATTTCAGATTTAATTTTAAAGTACTTAAGTTTTTTAAAATAAGAATAAAGTAAAATTCAAATACTACATAGCAAATTCGTTTTTGATAATTAGTATTCAGTTTTTAATTTAACATTATTTCACTGCTCGCAGGCAAAATTGAAAGTGGAAGATGAAATTTGATGATATAAAGTTTGATATTTAATATTAGATCTTTCAAAGTTGCAAATTAAGTAAAGGAAGCATGAAATTCTCAAAATTCAAAATAAAAATCTTTTGTGTCTCAAAAATAACTAAGGTTAAACATGAACAAAAATATTCACATATACAAGTGTTTCTTTCAAAACACTGGAATATTTTTTATAAAATTAAAGGATGTAATAGAACAAAGCAAACAAACCTCTCAAAGTGGATACTGATTAAATATTCTTATAACTATGTTGGTGTAAAGTATGATAAAATTGATTTGCTTCTATCAGTATTCAAATAACAAAACATTTTGTCCATGGTACATCCGTATTTCGCATCTGAGAATATGATATTTACTGATTTGTATGTAGTTAATTTTGCGAGAAAAATAACAAAATATTATTCCATCCACAAAAATTATAAATAAATACGTCCTGATGAAAGCAACTCATCATGAAATGACTCAAACCTGCCAATACCAAGAAACAATTCTGATTATTTCCACATCTTATATTCTGAAAAACATACTTTAATGACTAACACTAACGTTATTCCTTCAGTCTTTTGATCTTAGAAATCAGCCCCCTAAGAAACAAAACAATATTTTATCCAGTTTCGCATACCATCATGAGAGATGTATCCAAATCAACTCATCAGAAATGTAACAGAAATCAAAACAATAGTTAATTTTCATTTCAAAACACTTCTAAGGTAACCAACACATAGCCTAGCCTCAAAAGTCACCCCCCCCCCCCCGAGCAACAACGGACGCGTCTATTTACCTTCGCACAAGATCATCGGGGATCGTCTACCCAAGATGAACCAAGGGAGAGAGAGAGAGGATGGAGAGCGATTCCGCTGGGAAGAGCAAGAGCAGCTGCAAGAGAGCGTCACTTCGAGCCACCCCACTCTGCTGACACAGCAGATGAACTGAGGAAACGGAGATCAGCGAACTGTTTTAGGTTTGCTGGAGGCTCCACTCTCGCCAAGTTTGGCGATGGTTTTTAAGTGGTTGGCGGTGAAGAGGGTTCTAGTTTCGTTTTTGATGGATGGGGTTATATGCTGTCGCTGAAGAATACTGATGTGTTTGTAGGTGTGTGATGTTAAAACTATTGCAGGTGTTTTCGACAGTGGAATATGATTTTTTACACTAATGTTAGAAAACTGAATTGGGATTACTTTGGATTTTAAATATTTTTTGTAAGGAATTTATTAAAAGTAGAAGGAATTACCTTTTGAATTTACACTAAGTTTTAAAGATACAATTAAAAGATATATTAATTAATAATGTTTTGGGGAAAATCTATTACTTCCAAATTTTTTTAATAAATGAAATATCTAATGGATCTATACTCTGAAGCAGAACTGATGACTGATGAAGTAATAATACTAGATGCTATTGAACTTCACTTCTTTATAATAAAATAGGATTAAAAGTTATAATGCAATTTTCTCAGTAAAATATTTCATTATAAACTTTATATCTTGTAAATACAGTTTTTAAAATAATACTTATTAAACGTATACCTTACACATTTATGCTCTCTTATTAAAACATTATTTTACGCTTAAATTAAATAATACAGATGCCAACTTCATGAATTTTGATTGAATTGATTCTGAGATTCCATTAAAAGACTTATAAAGAGATTTAATTTATATGTGAGAAAGCCTTCTGAAGGAAGAGCGTGATATAGTGGTGAATAGTTTGGATGGATATTTTGTTTCACAAATTTCTTGAAAAAATGCATACATGCAGCTTCAATCAACAATTCAACATCGATCAAAATCATTTTAAGAATGTGAGCTAATTTCATTCGATTGAAATCGCACACATCATCTTTATACGCTACAATTTAATATAGAATTATTAATTATTATTACAATTAAAAATAGTTTGCTTGACTTAAAAAGGTGTGTTTCAACCCATAGTCGAATTCTCCCATTTAAAATTTTATCTTTCCCATTTATAATCGTCGAAAAGTGAAAAATGTTTTTGTATTTCGAGTAACTTTTGTAGTTTATGTTGTTGTTGAGTTCTGTTGTTCACCATGGTCTTTCCACTAATAAATAAAGAACGCAGCTTCGAGGAAATTGTAGAAACTATTTCTTTTGCTTTAATGCCAAACAGATAAACACATATGTCATTTATTTATCATGAATTTTTCCTGTTAGAGAAAAATTTCTTTCGATACGAAGGTAATTTAATATCTATTACATGATAATTATAATAAAAGTGGATAGCGGTGTGAAATTAATCTATTTAACCATGAAAGAATTGGATTAAAATTAATCCAAAGAACATTAAATATTTTAATCTCAACCAACCGCAAATTTTATATAAAAGAAAAAAATGTTTCACATTTTTCCAAAGCAATCCAAAAAAAAATCAGTTTCTAACGCAACCATGGTGATACGTTGCCAAAAATAGCACGCCAAACTTTTTCTTAACCAGTAATCATTCTTCAGTTCGACACTAGATGGCGCCAGGCATGGTAAAAAAAGGATTAATAAAAGGAACAAGGAGTGAAGGAAAAGGGGATCCAACAATGACGAAGCCTGGGGGGGACGACATAACTGGAGGGGGGGGGGCCCTAGCGACACGCTCCCAGCTGGCACTCTCCTGTGGAAATACACCAGATGGGCCGACGCAGTCTTGATGAATAAATGCCACCCCACACAGGCGGTACATACTTTTCTCCCCCCTCCCCTATTTCAGAGCCCCCCTTCTCTTTTCCAGTTTTCTTTTCCTCCCCAGCATCCTGAGAACGTTCCGCCATCATCAACGTTTGGAGAAATTCTCTCTCTCGCTCTCTTTTTCTCTTTCTTTCTCTCTCCATAGTTTGGCGCAGCTGAATCCTTTGGTCTAAAGAAGTAAAGTGTTTTTCCATTGGGGTGGAATTTTTTTTTCCTTCCCCTCGCCAAGTTGTTATTTATTTTTTGTTTCTTTTGGCGCGATGGTGTTAGCACTTGGCGATAAATGGGCTCTCGGAGATAATTAAGATCGTTTCGGATGTTTAGATAGGGCGGTGTTGGGGGTTTGTGTGTGCCTGAGATGGGTTCGCGAGAGGTGATGTATGTACTGTTGAGGGGTCACGTGATGGGGTGCGAAATCGTTTGGAGGTGTCGGCGGTGTCATTTGTCTTTTTTTCCGTCTTCCGGAATGCTTTACAAAATCGGAGGAAATCTTTTTTAATAATGTTTTCTATATGTTGCATCCACTGATACGGGTAGACTATCTGTTTTTTTTTATAATTTAAATTAATTCTAAATACCTGCTGTAAATGTGTTTATCCGATCACCGCACAATCGCCTCAAAATTGAATATGAATTAATGAGTTATTGAATCGTTGTAATTTGTTATTTTAATTAAAAAAATAATGAAGGTAACCTTATGTACCTATTTGATTTATTTCATAACTTTCTTTTACATTGAATTGTTAGCATTTCAAACTGAAATGAAAATTACTCAAAATGTCTGTTAAAATGGAGGAAATTCTAAGACGTTTTTTTAACCCATTTTCATCCGTAAGCGGAATAATCCGCACACGACGCCAGTCAGTTATCACCAAGTGCGGAATAGCACGCTCGCTTAGATGTTCACTTATCACCTGGTGCAAGTGTTCACTTACCACCATGGCGACTGGTGACAGTTGACAAACGTCGTGCGAGAATATTCCGCTTACGGATTCAAATGGGTTAACACGATAGTGTTCAATGTTTGTTTGTTTTTAATTTTTCAACCAGAGTTATGTAAATCTTTATAAACTATAACAAGGAATGTAGGGAGATTATTATAGAAACCGAATTATTAACTAAAATTTTCAACTGAAACTAATTAATTTAGAAAAATATAATTGTTTGCTTAAAATTTCGTTATTAAAAAACTATCCCACTTCATGTCAAAAGTGAAATAAGTAAATAATTTAATTAAGTAAATTACTAAAAATTAACTTTAAGCAGGTCAAAATGTCAGAAAATTATTTAATTAATTAAACTTGTAGAAATTCACTTTATAAAGACTAAAATGTAAATCAAATTTAGGTTAATTAAAAAATTAAAAATTGATTCTAAAAAATTTAAAAATGCTAGTCATTTGTTTAATTAATTGAATTATTAAAATTTAATTTAGAAGGGCAAAAATATAATAAATGAATATATACTTCACAACGCAAATAATACATAAAATGTATTTTTGTTTAAATATTGTTATTTACGAAATAACAGTACGGATCCGCTTTAAAAAACATCCAAAACAGACTGGTTTCCTTGGAGCTTATTTTTAGAAAATGAAAACATTTTATGGGACGTAACGCGAAAGAGAAGTATTGTACACCTGCCTTTAAAATCTCTTCATAACATTTGTTTAACTACAACCTGGGTTTGAACAAGCTCAGTTTTTACATTTATTTCGAATTCTATGGCTATGACTCAATTCCTTAGAAATCACTCTTCATTGTTTGCTTAAGTACGAGTGGTCAGCTATACACAGTTGTGTAACTCAGTTACGCATTCACACGAATTGAATTATATAACGTCGTTTTTCCAGTTAATATTTTAGATAATTGACCGAGCGAAGCAATGACTTGTTTTAAATGGGCCGCAACACATTTACATCCGTTTGTCCGTAAATGTGTTTATTCGGCACCCACAACCAAACAAAGTGTTCGATTTTCTTCGAATTTAGCATGGATGTTCCTTGATGTCATTAAAAACGATGTATGCGTAAGGATTTTTATTTTTTTTATGACTCAATTCCTTAGAAATCACTCTTCATTGTTTGCTTAAGTACGAGTGGTCAGCTATACACAGTTGTGTAACTCAGTTACGCATTCACACGAATTGAATTATATAACGTCGTTTTTCCAGTTAATATTTTAGATAATTGACCGAGAGAAGAAAGGGCTTGTTTTAAATGGGCCGTAACACATTTACATCCGTTTGTCCGTAAATGTGTTTATTCGGCACCCACAACCAAACAAAGTGTTCGATTTTCTTCGAATTTAGCAAGGATGTTCCTTGAAGTCATTTAAAACGATGTATGCGCAAGGTTTTTTATTTTTTATTTCGTTTCAAGATTTTGGTCTTTTTAATGGTTCCGTTTCATGTAATGGCCGCTCCTTTTTCAACGATTTTAGCTAAACGGAACCTCATTCATAATGCCTCCAAAACTACCGGTAATAATAAATGGCATTTAATTTTAATTTTGTTAATACGTTTAAAAGCAGAGACACTTGTGTAAATAGTCCGCATTCGAAAAGAACAGGATAAACCCTTAGATTGCGATGAAGTGTAGATCTTGGATTTCTATATTTTTTGGATGCGAGGATTATTGTTCACAAAACTACTAGTAATCTATTTTCGTAACAGTTTGTTGTCCATTTATTCGATATTAACTTGGTAAATGGAATAACCCAAATAAAATATGTATCAAGAGTTACAAATACTAATCAACAGGAATGTTCTTTCCTTGACTTTATCGTATAGTTACGCAATCCGACCCATTTTGTGCTTAGCTTAACCCCTTAACTGATGGTTTGCCCGTACGTGCATAGAATTAACGCAATTTTAAACCTACAAACTTAAACAAAATCATTCACAGACGTTATAATTGGATACAAAAATTGTGTGGAATGCATAAACATTTGAACTGTCCTTTAGGTTCTCAATTGAGTTAAAGAGACACCGCATTCTCAAAATAGAAGGTGCCATCTAATTAGATAGTTGAGAAAATAAACCAGCTAAGGGGTTAAACTTCCGTCAGTCGCAATCAGTTTCATCCTGAAATGGTCGTAATTTATTTCGCGGATACAAAACCTATTCTACGATATGTTCATCTGATTTCGACAATATTTCCCTTATAACTATAATAATTAGTCCTAATGAGTATTCTGTAAGGAAAAAATGACGGGAGGCTGTCATTTTCAAACAGCCGCTGACGTTAAATGCGTAGGACTACTTTACTCGCGTGACTCTTTTGTTTCGCGAAGTTTCTCAGTTTCTCTTTGTTACTCGTGATTCTCTTTTGTTTGTCGAAGTTACTCTCAATGCTCTTTTGCTTCTCTGAAATACTAATGTATGGAAAATTGGCGAAATAAAATGAAACTAAGGTTACAACTAAAATTGTTTTATTTCTTAATAAAATATATTTCAATGTCAATTATTTTGTTTTAAATTCTTCAATCGTGCGTGGATATGTTACAATTCTGTGTAGGATCGGTCGATGTTATGAAATTCATGCGTATTTTTGCCCAACTTTTCGACTCAACAGTCGCTGAACTACAATTTTTTTTGTAACTTCTTTTGTTACCCTTTATCTCTAAAATAAGTCATTAGTTATATTTTTACCATATGTAGTTACCGAGATATAAAGTATCTCCCATACAACGTGTTTTTTGTGGCGTTTTGGCGTGCGAATCAAATTCCTTCCTGAGACCCCAATGGGAAGAACGTAGTCCTACGTTAAAAATCAAACTGTAATGAGTTAAAAATAGCTAACAGATGCAGGTTCTATGCGTATATATTATATATTGTGACTAACGGAAGGTTAAACTTATTGTAAAGAGAAGCGAGTATACATTTTCAACGCCACCCGTGGAATCGATTGGAACCAAAATTTTTTACAGATCTACAATTTTAATAACACCACGTATTAAATTTTACTAATATGGAAGGTTGGATTTTTGAGCTATACGCGTTCACATTCACATGAATATACGGACAAAAAAAACATTCAACTTCTTCATGGATTTAGTTCAACATTTGAACAATTCTGATTATCTATATCTGCTAGAATCTAATCTACAATTCTGATGATAAAACTATCTGCAATTTTTTATCAATCTAACTCGTTGCCTTTTGAGTAGAGTCTTTAAATTCACATGAACAGACTGATAGATAGACTTCGAATAGACGTATTCACTCCGCAGCTTGATGGAAATCTATAATTTGGGTATAAAGACCATATACCAAATTCCATCCCTATAGTTCTGCGTTTTTTGAATAATTCTGTACATAAACAAACATAATTCCAAAAATGTGTTATCAAAATCTCGAGGTCGAATTTTTTGACGATCACATTATTTTTATCTGTATACTTTGTATGCGAGAAAGTAAAACAATTAGGCATACTTTGCACTTCTTTCGAAAAATTAAGTTCTTTTTTTCAGGTTAAAAAGTTGAGGTCAAAACATAAATGGAATGAAACTTTTACTAAATTAAACTTTATTAGCTTATATATCTTTCCTATATATTTTATATCTTATTTCTTATATATCCTTCTTCTTATATATCCTTGAAAATTACTAAACGTACGTTCCATTCCTTAATCAGTTCGGTGATTCGTGAAAATACAAAATAACCGGAAATGACGATTTATGATTTATGCTGTTATCCCTATAGCTATTCCTAATGTCAGATGTGAAAAAAATTCCATGACAGAGCACGAAATTTTATCTTCAGAAATGTTTCAGATATCATTATTTGAATTATAAACAAACTTTCTCACAACGCGATGCTATGACTACTTCAAAATTTTAAAGTTCATTTTCTATGTTCGTCTAATGGTCTCTTGCTTCTATGACACTCGTTCTGACCAATCAAAAGATCCAAATTGCACCCGTTCATATAATCTAATATACATGTTAAGAGAACACAGAAAGGCTATAGCAGGAAATACAGTCGGAACTTTAAGTGATGGTATAACTTGGTAACAGAAAAAATTTACTTAATACAATGTGTTATTACAAACCAAATGATTCGGCTCCAGAGAGGCTAACTACCAAAATGCTCCATTTCTGAACCGAGGAATTGAGCGTGGTGGATTCATATTTTGACCTTCTAGATCTTCGGATCTTTCCCGTCTCGATTTATGTCGCAGGGAAAATCTGAAAAGTCTCATGAAATGAACCCCCTAGATCTCCGGATCTTTCCTGTCTCGATTTATATCGCAGGGAAAATCTGAAAAGTCTCATGTACAGTTGAATGTCAGTCATGACTTCGGAAAAAAATAATGATAAACAAGACCGATAGGGAATCTATGCTGCCTAAAGTCACTTTCGGAGACGGAGTAGAAAGTGCTTAAAAAATTTTTCAATGAAAATGAAAGAAAATAAATGAATGAAAAAGAATAAAATTATGAATTGAAAGTAAATAACATTTAAAACATTCAAACAAGCACCTGTCGAAATGAAAATCAGACAAATGATTACATATTTTCGATTTAAATTACAAAGATATGATATTAAAAATTTTCCAAATGAAAACTGAGAAAATAGTTGCATATTTTTATTTTAAATTACAATTTTCAAAAATATGCATAGTTAGTCCAATGAAAATACAATAAATAAATTTACAAAAAGAGTCAAATGAGGAATTTGATTTTCACTGCTTTCGATATTGTAGTATTCTGCTTCCACCAGTAACATAATTTCCTCCTAAAACTATTGTTTCAAAACTATAACAAGCTTAACCAACCAGCTAATTAATAACTTTCAGTACTTTCTTAACAGATTTTAGATTTTTAGATTTTTTATGAATAGGAAATTAATGGAAATAGATATGGTTTCATTGCATTTGTTTCTAATATTTTAATTTTTTTTACACACATATTGTAAAAGAAAACGCAAGAATAAAACAATCAAATTTTTCGTTCTTTATGTAGGAGCAAAAACCTTTAAAAAAATAGCAATAATTTATTACTAACTAATTGCAAGACATGTTGGTAGAAACGAATAACGTACCAATACAGACAACAGCAGAATTTATGCCAAAATATGGCTGTTGAAAATTAGGTCATGAGTGTAATTATAAACGGTTTTATTGAAAACGATTATAGTGTCATGACTATTTTTTTCTTTATATGACATACGCCAAATTTTATTTTGATTATTTTTAACTATTTTAATTTAATAACTAGGTTGTGGCAACAGTGAAGCATTCTATTTAAGAATAAAATTGTATTAAAAATATATATGTAGCACTATATGCACTTAAGCTCTAATAAATGTGTTTTATACCACAAGTTGCTGTAAATTATGATAATTTTATTTATTTTTGCATATTCAGACAAATAAATATTTAACAACGACAATCAAATACATATAATATATACAGCTGCAGACAAATAAAACAAAAAGAAATAATTTGGGGATGGATATCTTATATTGTACCATCTTACCTTATCTCTTATATATTACCTTATATCTTATATATAAGGAGCTTATAATTGTAGGGTCCTTGAATATTCTAAAATCTGTTAAGAAAAATTTCAACATATTTTTGTTTACATTTTGCTCGGTGCATAAAATGAAACTAAAAAACGATATTTTTCGATGCATTTTTAAAAAACTCACACGTAAAGAAAGTTTAATTCATCAGTGGCAAAATTTCCATTGTTAGTTGAATTGCGTTTTTATTTCGAATGTATCTTTGAAAGTCACTCAATATTTTGGCATCTTTTTCATCATTCCTCAGTAAAGAGCGACAAAGAAGCAACTAAATTAAATTCAAACAAACACAAAAAGAAAACTATCGTATTTTTGATAAAATTGTTTCTTTTAGATAACTTTCTTTTAACTGCTTCATCTGTAGACGATGCTGTAACTGTTCCAAAAACAATAGAACACCAATAAAAAAAATCAGCATTGCTACATTTCATCATAAAGATATCTCTTCGCTACCCTTCTCTATTCCATTTCCGAATCTTTTTCTTTTTTTAATTCAACCAAAAAATCCTTAAAAAAAGAATAGCGTCGATTACAAATGTAAAAACTTACAAAAAGAACAAAAAGAGAGAGAAAGTTTTACCAAGCAGACGATTCTCTCCGCTGCCAATTCTACGCACGTAATTCTTCCTCCTAAGCCAATCAGTCACCCGAATTAAACATTCTACTCCAAAACGGTTTTATTTATTTATTTACCAGCGTGCAGGTGCAATTTTGCGGGGTGGGGGTTGGGGAGGCGAATGAACACACACAAACGAAGCTATGCAATCTTCCTACATAGCAAGCACCTCACCAACCAGGCATTAAAACAAAAGGTAGGGGAGTAAGTAGAAAGCGATCCGAAGCTGAGTCACCCCATCGGGGCAGGTGCAGGCCGCTTTTGGCACGGGCTCGAGCTCAGCTGCAGCAGCTCTGCACCTGTGCCGAGTTGTGAGTGTTTGATTGGCAGCTGCACCTGTCTTGGCAGTGGAGTTGCCGCCCAGGGAGAAAAAGTCGGATTTTTATTGTTTGTTTGGAAGGATGGGTTATTGTTGTTTTTTTGTGACGCGTGCGGCCACGCGTGTGGGGCTGACTTAATTAGATGGGCTTTAAATAAACACGCAAAGCCGTGTGATGGGTTGGTTATGAATGGGGAAATTGGATGGTGAGTATTTAGGGTTGAATGTCAAGGAGCTGGCGGATTTTTAAGATGTCGGTCTCTTTTTAACCCTTTTGCAAGGAATGTGGGGTAGGAATGTACCCCCAAACATTCCTATGGAGGGTATAGCACTTCAAGAATACAGTTGTATCCCACGCCATTCCATTGCACTTTTAGCTAAAGAAATATCTTTCTTACCCTTTATTACTCCCGTGGGATATAACGGTATCTGTTAAACATTTGTACAAGGGAAACGAGTAATTGGCGGGAGGTGTGTTCTGTTTTTCGACTCAAATGCATCGTACAGTAGGGATACTGTTGTATCATGTTCATACTAACTCCTCAAACACTCGTAAAGTGGTATAGTACAATAGGAACTAAAATTGTATTCCTTTCAAAATTCACTATTCTTTATATTAACATATCCTTTTAATCCATTATTAATCTTATGTGGTATAACTGTACCCCACCAAACATTCGTAAGGAGAGAGTGTATAGTGCAATAAAGATGCAGTTGTATTTCATTCATATTTACCGTTCTTTTCATTAATTCCCTTGACCATTTATTAGTCATTTTTGGTATAAATGTACCCCCGCCCCCAATCATTTGAATGGGAAAGGGCATGGCATATTTAGCATACAGTTCTATTTCATTCTACATTCACTGTTCTTTTGACTAGCATAGGATCTTTCTTAACCCATTACTATAGAGGCGTGGTGTATAACTGTACACCTTTGACACTCATAGGTGGAATACAATAGAGATATGGATAAATGCCATTCATAATCTATTATTCATTTTATTAACAATATAAATGTAATAGAACAAGAAAGTGTTTTAAAACGATGAAAACTTCATGGGAAATCCCGCGCGTTAGCGGAATTTTTTTCTTCACATACATTTTCTTTAACTAAATACGATTTTTTGAACCTTGTTTTTTAAAAGTTTTTTTTTTAATTTTTTGCTACCGAAATAAATTTTAAGCAAAATACTTTGGATCCTCATAAGTTTAATTCAAATTTTATGAAATGAATCGCGAAAAAATTAATAAGAATTTATTGTTAAGTTATCATCAAAGAGTTTGCATATATATTAATATAAGAACTTCATTCATTTATCGACTTTTCCTCTACCGAAGTAAAAGTCCTTCCGGTAGCGTGGTAAGAGATTTTCGAAAGGAAGAAGGCTACCGACTCAGGTATCGTCCAAGTCATTCGACCACAAGTAAACTAATCCACGATTAAACTCAAACTGATTATTTAACCACTGTTCAAATTACGAGATGCGTCCAAAATACCCCAAGTGTTTCTTGAAAACGGAGTGTTAATATAACTTAATTAAGCTAAACCCTGAAATCCTATCTCCAAAGAACGACCTTTCGATCCTAAAGCCCAGACTCTGCCACCAGCCCATTGCGCCCCTCTATTTTCTGAATCACTTTTAGAATAGGATACACCCTTTTCTCGACTTTCTACCTACGCGACTTACGACCGCAAAAAATAAATTTCCAAATAAAACATAATTTCAGGTTGTATTTTTGTTTACAGCACGTGCAATAGAGTACATAGCATGAATTTTTCACATTATGTGCAATTATAATACCTATAAATATTAAATTTTTGTGTTTTATGTACAATTTTTATAATGCGTTTCAATGATAATAGAGTCGGAAAATAAAGAACCGACTTAAGACCTGTCGGTTGGAAATGAACTCGACCGTAAGTCGAGGAAATCTTATTATTGAGTACGTCACTTTTCAAGTTTTTACTTGGAATACCTCAAATGTGGATGAGAAAAGCGCACCTTTTTAAAATTTAAAATTGGTGGAGAAAAAAAAATAATTATGACAACTTTAAAAAAATTAGTGTCATAACTAAAAGTCGGCCAGAATCCTAGTTTTGAATTGGATCACATACTCAAGCTAAAAAAATCGAAGTAATTCTCTTTCAGGTACACTATAAAGTATCTATAGTTCAATGGTTATATAATAATTTTTAATTTTACAGCATACAGAAAATAAAAGGACACTTCGATTTAAATTACAAAGCGAAGCATGTGATTTTGTTAGAAGATTTTCCTTTGCAGCGAAACTACACTTGATGATCGAGATTATAAACATAAATGGGAATGTAACTTTGCAATAGTATAACTGCAACTTATTTCGAGGAAATAATTATTTGTATCAAAAGTCAATGAAAATATTTCCAGTTGATATTTCAATCTAAACTTGAGCAAAAAACAAAAGCGGTGATCAAAAGTTTCAATATTCGGTACCTAATTTTATTCACTCAATTATTTTTTAAATTTCATGTAACTACCATTGTAAAATTTTTCTTTACAGCGAATTTCCATTCGAATTATCGAGATTATAAGGATGCAACTTTGCAACATTATATAAATGCAACTTAACTGGCCGAAGTAAATATTTGTAACCAAAGGCAATGAAAAAATTTCCAACTGATATTCCAATCTAAACGTTAGCAAGAAACAGAAGCAATGAGCAAAAGTGTTATTTTTATAACAGAATTTTATTATTTTTTTTAATTTCATGTAAATTCCATTGTAAAATTTTTTCCTTACAGCAAAACACCACTTGAATTTTCGAGATTATAAGAGTAAACATGAATGCAACTTGGCAACAGCACAAATGCCAGAAATACAACTAATTATTTCGGTTGATGTCAAAATTTCCAGTTGATATTTCGATCTAAAGCAAAAACAAATGTGCTGATCTAAAGTTTTATTTTTCGATATCTAATATCTTATTTATTTATTTATTAAGTTTCACGTCACCTCCCAATCCCATTATAATTTTTTTCTTTATTTCAAAACTCCACTTGGATTATCGTTGTTATAAGAATAAACAGGAATGCAACTTCGCAACTCCACAGCTTCTTCGAAATAATTATCAGTATGAAAAGGCGATGGAAAAATTTCCAGTTGATATTTCAATCTAAACTTAAGCAAAACCAAATGTGCTGATCTAAAGTTTTATTTTTCGACATCTACTATTTTATTTATTTATTTATTAAGTTTCATGTAACCCCCCCCCCTCCCAACTCTATTATAAAATATTTCTTTATAGCAAAAGTCCACTCCATTTAAAACCAACTTTAACTGCCCTTCCTGCTGTTTGTTTTAAAACAAATTCGAGACATTTATAAATTCCAAGTCCTCAGTCCTTTCACGACTTACGCCGGTTTCCCTCCAACTCCATGCCGTGCAACCAAGCCTCCATCGGTCGCCATCTTGTGACGTCATAGCAGCACCGTAACAGCTGGTCAGACCCTCGGTATGCTAGTAGCAGGTGCTATTGATGCCTAACGTGCTTTATGGAGGTAAAAGCAAAGCAAAGGGGGAGGGGAAAATCCTTAAAAAAATTGGAGGAAAAAGCAAAATTCCTTACTCGGGACTGCCACTATTGAAGCGTGTTTCTGATATATTAGCTTTCTTGAACTAATAATAAAAAAAGGCACCGGGCCTCCGTAATATTTTTTAACGTTATTTTTCTTCGTCGGATTTAAATGTGCGAATGCTTATTGCAAAACTGTCAGCTTCCGAACGGATAAGTATCGATTTTGGGATCATTTGATTGTTAAATCAGAAAAAGGCTCACTTGCCGTATAAACAAGGGAATGAGAAAAATTCGTTGCGTTTATGTGCCTG